>BPLS01028125.1:28744-80497 GCA_019656275.1 Rhododendron kiyosumense
CATGTGAAAATGCAGGACATACTTTTTTTAAATCAATAGGAGATGATTACATCATGTATGAATTACAAGGAACAAACCACGAGACACTACATCTATGGTGTGAGAATCCACAAGATAACTCAATCACTATAAATTCAATCCAACTACAATCACGTGGGAAGAGTCGAACTCTTGAGCTCCTAGTGAAATGCAGAAGTCCTAGCCAACTGAGCCTAGTTGGTTGAAAATACACAACATTGACAAAGAAAAACTAATTACATTGGTATACTGTTTATCTGTTACCAAACTAAACTTGATTTGCTTAACCAAGCCGGATTCTGATGCTATGGGAATGAGAAAATCCTTGCAAGGCCATGTCAATGGTTTGTGCATCTACTAGTGCATGTTCTGTAGGTGAACGAAATTTAGGCGAATGCGTGGGTTCATATTCCTGTTAATTATTAAGTAGTGTTGTTAATGTTATTGTCCAACCTTTACACAACTGCACACAGTTTTGGTTTGGTTTGGTCGCCGAGAAAATGGAAGTCGAGAGAGGATATTTGATGGCTTTATATCCAGAGATGAATGTTTGAACTTGTTTGGACTTGAAGTTTTGTGACTTTATTTTTCAAATTTTTGGTATATATATATATATAAAAATAATCCGCAGGCTCAAAATCGCCCGAATCAATCCGACCGAACAACACTCACAGACGACTGGTGAATGGAGAAAATGACAATCCGCCACTAGCAGATCGAATTGGGGACCGAACCGATCCATCCAAAAGTGGATCCGCGGACAGCCCTATTTATTACCTTCCTAGATAGGTAGTAAACTTAATTATCTAACCTCCCCAGTAGTATTTTTATTTTTTAAATCCAGAAATTCTTCTCGCACCATACACTACAAGATGGATTTGAAATTTACTTACGAGTGACCGAAATTCTTTCATGTTAATGATTGTATTTCTACAATAATCTCAACAAAACAAAAGCGTCTTTTCTACTCTGACCAAAGTCACAAGACATGTTGAACAGCTTGAGTGAGGCTCAACCGATCGAGCTATGCTTATGGGCCACGATATTATTCATGAGATGTGTGCAACTATTTGCAGTACATTGTATAGTCTTTCAATTAGGTGTTTGGGATTCCAATTGGTTGAAGTAGGAGGGTCCGACTTAAGAGTAGATGCTTAATTCGATGTGTGTGTGCGTGTGTGTGTGTGTGTGTGAGAGAGAGAGAGATAGAGAGAGAGAGAGAGAGAATTTTGATCTCCATTCGTGTCCTGAGCGTGTGAAGAAAGAAGGAAGAAAGTAGGTGTGAGAACTGGTTGGTTCGGCCTCAGTTTTTGCCTAACCAGATCCAAACCCAAAATTTGCAACCAAAACAAGAAATCAAGCCAAAACCCGACGGATTTTGATCTATCACCTAAACCATAACCGTACCAAATTTGTGTCCTGTAGGAGATAGCATAGATTACATTTACAAACTGTCAATGCAGATCACTAAGGAACGAGCAGGGAATTTCTGTTGAAATATTAAACTTAATTCATCTATGATTGTGAAAGATGAGAGGTACAAGCTGCCTTTGTTGAAGAAGAAGAGTTGGGAATAATTGATTAATTTATAAGGCTGATTGGAGAGCAGCCCATATTAAACGGCTTCTTCCAAGCCGGTCCCCTTTTGTCTTTGCATACTCGGCCAGCCCCACCCCACGTTGCACCATTTCTGCCCAAGCCCCATTTCAAATAATGTACCCAAAATACTCCACTTTTATTACTCACATACATCTCAACGGCTATGGCGTCGGCGACCTACCTCGCACAACGCTGCGGTACTCACTGCCACCTTCCTCATCACGGCCAACAGACCAGTTGCACGAGCAGTTGACTGGGCCGAACGGACTACCGCCGTCATCGCCGCCGTGGCCATAGAACTCGCCGCCGCCTTCCACGTCATTGGAACCTCCGCCAGTCAAAGACCGCCGCCTCGTACGCCTCTTTCTGCGAGCTAGGGCTTTCAAGCTCGATTTTACTGGTGGGGGCGGTGCAGATTTGGAGGCTGGAAGAATTGGTGTACGCTAGGACTTGGATCGAAGGTATAGTAATTAACTGTATCGACAAGGAGAGAGTTCTCCATTGTCGAATGACAGTAGTGAGTTTCGAATTGAGGAGAAGTTGGGAAATGGATAGGTGTAACAGTCAAGGTATTAAGGTTCCTTATTTGCTGCTTGTGGGTCCTTCGTTATTGCTTTATTAAATCGATGAGATGACGACCATTACCGAATATATTTTTTTGCAGGTAGTGTAGTTTAGGATGAGTTTAGGGGAATCTAATTTTAGTGTGAATTGAAAGGTGTGAATCATGTATCTATGTTTTGTATGTATGGATGTATGTGTTGTATTAGGGATGTGAGTATGTGTTGGTGTATTACGGATGTGAATTCTTGCAAATGATTGTCAATTTTAGAAAGGGATGTAAATTCGGAGGTGTGCATTCTTGTAAAAGGGTATCCATTCTTCAAAGGGGTGTGAATTCTTGGGGGTGTGAAGTTTTTTCAAATGGGGGTGAATTATGGGAGGTGTGATTCTTGCAAAGAGATGTGAATTCTAGGAGTGTGAATTTTGCAAAAGGATGTGAATTCTTGGGGGTGTGAATTCTGGGAGGTGTGAATTTTTAGGGGTGTGAATTTTTCAAAGTGGAATGAATTCTAAGGTATGAAAAGTGACAAGAGTAAAATAGTAAAAGCATCTTTACAAAGGGTCTTGATAGAATAGTATTAACAAAAAAGGGTTTGCGCCTAACCCCATTAAAAAATGGGACTGGCCTGTCATTTCCCACATATTAAACATGTGTGTGGTAGGTGGGCCTAAAATATTGACTTTGTAACTATGTATTTTCTTATATAAATATGTATGCGAATTCAGTGCATGAATTTGTGCCGCTTTCCCTTTCCAACAATTTCGTGGTATGGTAATTCTTGGCGTGGTAATGTCCAAGGATGTGTTTGCTTCGTTGATTGATATTTTTTGAGGAAATGAACAGTTAATTTCCATTCATTTTAAAGGGTGTCATTGTATGAATATGCACTATCTTCTATCTCTATCAAAATTTTAGAAGTTCGATTTCTGTTGCATTGAGTTTTTGCATAATTCACGATTCAACATTCTGATATGTCAACAAGAAGAATTGAAGCCTATCCCCGATCCCTGAACGGCCGAACGTATCTTCTAATTTATGATGAGTCTATGAAACGCATGGAACATGGTACAATACAAAACTTGACTTCGGAAACTAGAGAGATGGTACATGATTCGAATCCCAAATTTTCAACTACGCCTGCACACAGCACATTTCAGGCAAACGGAACGGCTACCTGACTTTACTTTATTGAAGCAAGTTGAGATAGTTAAGTAAAAAAAGAAGCAGCACAATTACACTGACCCTTCAATGGTGCTGGCGTCTCCGAAGCTGGTTTCTGTTGTCTCTTCTTCTTTGTCTTACTTGTTGCTCTTGAGTCTTGATGATGGAGAATCCTCAAATAACTCTATTGACAGGTTTGTAGTAGCATTGTCTCCATCTTTTTGGTAATGTATGGCGGTTTATCTATGGCATATCGGGTCAATTAATACACATTTCGGATTAATTCCTATAGCCCATCTCACAACATTTTTACTCGCTTACAAATAGGGTGAGATGGCTCAAAGAGTTAGATTGCAAGGAGAATCGAACTTGATACCTTTAGAGGACTAATATTTTTTTATTTTGATCAGCTAGGATGATTAATATTTAAGTTACCACAATTAAAAGAATAGTTTTTTATTTTATTGAAAGCCAGTTTTGCGTCTTGTGAAAGGAAAAAAGTACTAGTTTACTATCTTTGTAAAAAAACAGATCAAATGAACAAATTTTAGTTGGTGTGATATTGGCTTCCATTCGTAAACAGATCCGATTCGGATAAATCTAAATCAGTCCATTAAGTTTCGGATTCTTTATTCAGATTATTATCGGATCAAATTTTGGTATCTGGATTCCAATTTTCTTCGATAAAAAATCCGGTCTACTTTGGACACAAGCCTTTCTCCACTCCCCCACCGCACATTGTTGTGAGATTCATACACTTAGTTTTGCATCCTGCACCAAATGTGGCAGTGGAGGACTAGCTTGGAGCTTGTAGACACCCCAATTTGGGCTTCCGGATTGCTTTTTCTTTCTTTTTGGTTTTTGATTCTCCGATGATGAAATGGATCAAGAACCCCTCGGGAATGATAAGTGGTTGAGCTTCGAGAGTTTTGAAACCACAACAAACTTCCCAGAACCCTACTGGGACGCTTTGTTTGCGAACCAGCGCGCTGGTCAAAGTGCCATGTTTCGGTCAACAGTGAAAGTTTGACCGTTGACCCACGCGTGATCATTTGGACTTGCACACGCGAGTCCATGACCTGCGCGCCGGTCAAAGCGGTGTCTCATCACCTTTTTGCCAACTTGCAGTAGCCATGACAGGGGCCTACGATGCTTGGTGACTTACTAGGTATGTTATTTGTCACCTCTTCCCCTGCATATACCCCCATTGTTTCTCTTTCATAGAGTTACAAAAATTCACATGCCTCGGGTGACACAAAAATCACTTGCAAACCCTAACCCCAACCAACAAGTTTCTTTGTTCAATCAACCTTCAAACACCTCAATCAACCTCAAACATCAAAGCTCAATTATCCATTCAAACTCAAACAAAGGTATAAACACCTGCTGCTTCCTGTTCTGACCCTTGAGGGGGGCTAGCAGGGCTTAGGCTGGTAATCATTACCAATCCTAGCCCTAAGGCTAGCAAGGTTCAAAAACCGTGTGAACAAGGGACCTGCACTCCTTAGCTTGTGCGTGCTACTCGGTAGCTGTGCGTGCATATTTGCGTGGGGACAGGGACCTTATTCTTTTATGTTGTTTTCTTTTTTTTTTTTAGATTATCACTATGAGCATATAAAACCAGTTTACTGTTTTCCTATGTTCAAATTGCTAGCTTGTATTTCAATACTTATTTCTATTCTATTGGAACACCAACTGGGGTATATCTGGACATGTCCAAAAGCCCCAGTCATGTGAGAACAAGTACTGGGAAATAGCCTGGATAGGCGTGCACAAGTTGCTACCTTGCGCGCACAGGTGTTCTTGATCCAGTGTTTTTTTAGTGAGTTTGCTCTTGCATGGGTGACTTGACCTTAGGCCACTGTTTTGTCCCCACACTATTTATGGGGTATTTTGTTCATTTGTTAGGCTTTTCAGCCTTTAAACTGTGTCGTGTAATTACTATAAACTGCTTGGTTTGTTCCTGGGAGTACATTGGTCCTTCCAGAACCCAAAAGGGGGTAAAAAACAGAGGCTGTGAGCAAAGCAAACGTGCGCGCACCTATGTGGGATACGCACATGCAGGTTTGAATCACATGCAGTGATCCGCGTGAATTGGATCAATACACGTAGATTCTTTCTTGTGCATGTAGAACCTGGTTTTTATCACGTTTACTACTTTCTTATCAATGCTATCAATCGCATCTTACAAATGTGTTATAGTTTTAATCCCCTTTAAACCGTTCCCCGCCCTAAATGGCTAAAGAATAGATTAATCAAGCACAATCGCAAGTGTTTTCGCATATGCTCAAGTAGAGATCGATCTTCGGATTGGGCGAGAGGGGTGCCTTAAAACCCTTCCCTTCTCGTAACTTGGCTCCCGAACCCATATATGGTTATGACGGACTGGTGCCTTCACCTTTTCAAATTAAACAGCGTAGCAAGCGTTTCAAGTTTGGTTCCTGATAGGCGCATAAATCTTCACATACGCGCCCCCTAATTTATCCTTGTTAAGTCCGTTTTATATTATTATTTGAAATTTTATACTTTATTTCTGTATTGTAGGTATTTGGAGGCGTAACATTCGAATGAGCTTTATTTTGTGCAAAGATATATTGATCCGAGAGTTTGGATTATTTTGCAAAGGACGGTCAACCACCTAATTAACTGGCAGGCCCATTGATAGGTTATGGGGTTAATTCCTTGAAGAAATTGATTCTATTTGACTGTGCTTAATTACCTTAAGCAAATAAGGTGGGCCCAATTATACACAATTACAAAAATAGTGGGCCAAGGTAATATGGAGTACCGCTGGAACAAGGAAAAGAAAATGGGGAAATTCTTGGCCGGTCCCAAATTTTACATGGGGTTCCATGCAAACTTTTTTTTAAAATTCTATCCCATCTAGACCCATTTTAAAGATGCTTTTACTATTTGGATGATGCTATGGTGTCCCCGGTCATTTTGGGGACACCGTAATTTTTGGCATAACAGAACCCTTGCAAGCATAACAAAAATCATTACAAGTATAATAGAACCATAACATGGCATAACCAAGGCATAACCAAAAACCAATCAAGGCATAACCAAAAATCAACCAAGGCATAACCAACCAAGTTATGCCTTATTATGGTTTTGGTTATGCTTTTAATGGTTTTGGTTATGCTTGTAATGAATTTGGTTATGCTCATAATGGTTATGTCTCTATCACTTTTCATACCCCAGAATTCATACCTCCGAGAATTCACACCTCTCAAAATTCACACCCCAAGAATTCACACCTTCCAAAATTCACACCCCCAAAAATTCACTTCCGAGAATTCACACCACAAGAATTCACACCTCCCACCCCAAGAATTCACACCTCCCAAATTTCATACCTCCCAAATTCACACCTCCAAGAATTCACACCCCCCAGAATTCACACCCATTGTAAAATTCACACCTTTGCAGAATTCATACACCTAAAATTCACTTTTTTTTTGGTTGTTGCAGAATTCACCCCCCATCTACACTATTTGTACTCCCAGAATCCACATATCTTTCAAGAATTCACACTCATTTTTCTGAATTTATCCCTAAATGCAGAATTCGCAACTCATTTGCGCAATTCACACCCAGTTAATAACACAATTCCCACCCGTCTGCAATGGAATTTCCCGAAGATTTTTAAAAAGACCATTCTAATAGATTGGTGTGAAGTATTGGTGTGATTTATGGGTGAAGTTTTGGCATGAAATCTGAATGAAGTCTGGGTGTGATTTTTTGATGTAAATTAATTCTGGGTGAATTCTTGATATGAATTTTCGGTGTGAATTCCGGGTGACGTCTTGGTGTGAATTCACGCCCCTTTTTTAGAATTCTGTAAAATTCACACTCATCTACACAATTCACACCTCAAAATTTTTGAACGTGTGAATTTTGTATTTTGGAACATGAGAATTTTGCATTTTGGGACAGAATTCACATTTACAAATAAAGAATTCACACCTATTATAAAGATAAATAGTGCCACGTTAAACAAAACAACACAACATTGAAGAAAACCCCCCTCTCTCTCTCGAGATCCCAATTAAGCTCAAGCAGATTTGTTAAGGAGTTAAGCGTCTCCCTTGAAATTAACAAAATTCAAAGATTGCTCTTCCATCCATAGCCATTCTAGCTGGTTCAACTTCATCAGTTAGCAAGGGAAGCAGAGTAAGCAATGTGCTTTGGCCCACCACTTGCCCTAGAATGGTCCTTCAATAAAACATCAAAATTAGCAATACAGTTAGAGAAGGTAGCATCAAGGCTAAAGAACAAGACCATCACCAATAACACGGTCAAGATTTAAGCATTGACACTAAGACTGACCACTCTTAAGACGTACTATGATAAATTCCTAGGCTGAGAAACGAAGACGAAAAATTGATCGACTAACTAAGTTTAGAGACATGGTGACCTCTTGTTTTTGATTGAGCATTTCAAAGATAGTTTGTCTGTAAAATTTAATAGAATATAACTTGGTTAAGTATATTATGTGACTGCTCCCGTTGGAAGAAAATACTCTCGAAGTGATCCCATGAAGCCAACTTTAAAAAGTTGTGGTATACATCATAATGTCAGTCATAAAATCATATATGTGAAGAGATGCCATGTAGCAAACTAATTGCATTTCATCATCCAACCCTTCTTCCACGCATATAGCAGGCTAAAGCATGAGGTAATCAAACCTCAACTAATTTAAAGTTTGCAAGTAACCTTTTAAGTTGTACCTTATTTTTTACAGTAACAGTCAAGTTGACAAATACTACATAGATGTACTATGGGAAGGAAATTTACCTTCTTAACTCTAGTGGACATGTGCATGCATGCATGTAACTCAAATAGCTTGTCACAATTTCATTGGGTTTTTTTTTTTTTTTTTTTTTCTGAACTCAATTTATATCTCATATCCTACAGTTAACAACACTACAACTTACATCTCTTTTGTGGATTGATGATTTAGAAACTTCAGAACGTCATAAATATTGTATTTGTTTGAAGTATAAGCATATGCACATAAGTAGCATTCCTGGAGCAAAAGTAGCATTCATAGGCAATGTCAAAGGAAGTTGCAACTCTTCCTAGCTTATTTGCAATTAATGATATCTGAGGAGTGTATTAATAAACCTATGAAGCACTGATACTCTTAGAAGGTTGTCGTACCCATGTCAAGCACACGCTAGGGACTTGCCCTAAAACATATGTAGGTGTCAAATACATAGGAGGAAATTTTAATTTGTGCAAAACCTATAAGGACGACTTCACATATGTCATGGGAGTCAAAAGTACTTCAGAGATAGTGGAGGAACGTAAAGTACTTGGTAATAGCACTAACTTGCTAACCCTTTTGAAAAAAGTGTGTTAACTTTTCTATGATCTATCTACTGTCGGGTCCTCTTTGTCTTTCGTTGGTTTCCCATGGCAATGAGACATTGAATTTGCATATACCATCAGAGAATGGGAAAGGAAAAATACGTAGTATGCAAAACGTGTTTGCATAAGGTGGAGAGTGCGATGCCCATAGAAGCAATTCATTAAACATCTTACGTGCGAAAATTTTCTCCTTAACCATTCACATTATGATCTGGAAGACTGGAACACGACGTCAGATTAATACCTTTGGGATGCTTACCGTGTAGAGTCGTAAGATTCCGTTTGAAAGCCATTCTAGGCGACAGACAATGGCGAACACGGGTCAGGGTGGCCTTATTGGCCGGAGCTACAGGATAATGGTGAAAACAAGGAAGGATTGCAAAGAAGTGCACGTGCAGAAAGGATTAGCGTTTTACCGTTTATATATATAGGTGAACCATTGCAAAGAAGGATTGAAGGGGTGCTTAATTCTTGGGAGGCGTTAGTCGCTTGTTACCGTTGTCAGTAAAATGGTGCCTGTTGTATCGTTTTGGTTGTACCCGTTGTATTGTGTCCGTTGGAAATAGGTGTAGGATAGAATTGGTATTAGTTGTAAATGCTTGGGGCATTTGTGAAAAATAAAAAGGAGGAAACATCTTTGTACATTTAAAAGAAGTAGTATAGATAGATCAGCAGCTCCTTATAAAAGGGAGATTGGGGGCTGCCGAGATGCGGTCTCTCACGCACACATAACAGAGGCAGCCATCAGGAGCTTTGATCGGGCAATATCATAGAATACGAGGAACGAGGCTGTCGTTCGTTAGGTTTGAATATTGTTTACTTTCTTTTAAGTTTTTCTTTGCTTCAAGTTATTTGAAGTTGTATTCAACTACTCGCATTCTGATAACTCTTTTTAATTTATGTTCTTAATAAAAGTTATACGTTTGTTTTTGTTTAGTTTGGATCTCTTATTTATTTTTCGTATGGAGTAATAAAAGAATGTTTCAAATTAGGATTTCTTTAATTTCATGTGCAATGATTAGTGAGAAGTCGTATAGGTAGGGTCGCAGGGTGATTAGCACACTGTGGCCAGTTCGGGCACTGCTCCTATTTTCAAACAATGAAAAAAATAATTTAGATTGAAAAAATACTTCCCGCAGACGAACCCGGGCATTGTCGGAGCCCATGTGAACAGGGGTCCAAAACTCATTCTCCGCTGCGCATGGATATACGGCGACCATAAAGGTTCGTATCTTTCGGGGTATCTTTTTCTCTCTAAAGTTGAATATTTTTAAGAACACTGAATGGAGCAGGAAAGTCAGAACTGGTTGCGAGTGCTATGAACTATACGACCGTACATCTGTTTAATTATTTGAAAAGTACAATCAATTTTCAGGTTTTTAGTTAATCTCAATCAATCGACAAGGGGTGGCTACCTAAGAGCCAGTTTAAATAAGTAACAACCCAAATTTTTAGTCAGCACACATCATCGTCTCTGTGGATTCGACTCCGGACTTACCGGATACTATGCTACGTCGGTCTCCGCCCTACGTTTGGGGCAACCCATTAATTTAGGACTAGGAAATCGTCAAGCTGTTCCTTCGGTGTCGGACATTCAAACCCAAGTGGCGACTTTGAATTGAGCGCTCGTCTGTAAGGGCTCCTCGATATGCCTTTTTAAGGGCATGTTGCCCACAGAGCTCCTCGTCGCGGTGCGCACCAAATTTTTGATAGAAATCTTGGCAGCAATTAAGTTAACTAATTTGTTTTGGCAAAACCATGTTTTGGTGAACGCCAAAGCAAATTCAATCACATTTCACACAAAAAATTGTAGTAGATTTGTAGTATCATCAGTACATTGCACAAGAGTAAGTGAGAAGTACAAGATACTTTTTCCAGATTAACTACTAAATATCGCTGATACAAATTGTTGAAGCTTAATAAATCAATGCCCAAGGCCTTGAGAAACATAAAATGACCAACCCATCATCTGATTCGAAGCCAGACATTCCACAGTATAATCATAATCGTAAGGAGTGGCAGGGATCCAAGGTGGAGGGTACAGACGCTGACAATACTTGCAAGGGAACTTGCAACTTTCATGATTGCCGAGTAGGTATAATTTTGTGCTCGGCTGATGTGCAGAAACAATTCCTGGAACGATATTTCCAAATTGACAGAGTTGAAGGGGTATTTTATCTCCATAGGCTGATTGGAAGCTCATCTCTTCTGGTTCCTCTTTGTACAGAAGGCGGACTCCAACCTCCTTTACATGCACAAATTCACCTCCATACACTGAAATAGTGACTTCATTGCCGACTTCCAATCGATTTCCAAACTTCCAATAACTTAACCACATTGTATCTTCACCATCTTCTGCAGTTCCAAAGACATGTGGGCAATGACTCCAAACCAAGCCCTTTGTCCTATTACTTATGATAGTATGTTGTTCATCACGTTTTGGATTGCCGGAGTGCTCATAAATTGAACACACATTCAAGCCTACGATCCTCAAATTAAGATATGAAGGCACAATAAAATCAATTGAGGATCCTAGATTCTTAAAATTAAACGAGGGTGGAACCTTGCTACCAGGAATATAAGCACAAATTATATGTTCCTCGTAACATACCTGTGTCACAGAAACAAAATCTAAGCACATCAGAGAGAGAGAGAGAGAGAGAGAGAGAGAGAGAGAGAGCCCACCTGGAGGGGAAGCCTCCTTTGTAGCATGCCAAACCATGATGTAAGCTTTACAGTTAGATTTCCCATGGATTGCAAGTTCGACAAGCCCAAACTGTTATCAATCTCAGCTTTAACACTTTCTATGGATTCTAATTTGAATAAAGTCATAGTCTCTGGATGGTTGCATGCATCCAAATGACAAGTGGTTGTTGGTCGGTGTGAGACTTGACACGTTACTTCCTCCAGCAATCTATTTGCTCCACAACGCAAATAACCATGTATTGGCGGGACCCCATCAAGTTTGCGGAGCCTTGGGCAAGATTCTATGGATAAGGACTCAAGCTTAGTAAGACCTCTAATGAAATCTGGGAGGCTACGAAATTGATTATTTGATAAATTTAGTTCCTTCAGTGAACATAGGTTGCTAAGTTCTATAGGGAAATCATCCTCCGAAAGATTACAATTCCCTAGACTTAATTGTACCAAGGACCATGGTAAAGAAGGCCATGAAATCTCCGGACTTTCTCTTGGCTTCAACCGCCAAGGCCAAATGAAAGATTGCACTGCGTTCACTGGCCCATTGGTAGGGAGAGATTGATTTAAAGCGATTCCATCTACCTTGAGCACAGTTAGAGACTCCATATTTCCCATGTTTGTCAGCAATCCATAGAGATTTGGGCAACCGGAGATGACAAACGTTTCCAAATTTTTTAGCATACAAATGCTTCTCGGAAGATTCCTTAAATTTTTGCAGTCTTCCAAATTTAACAAAACAAGTCTCTCAAGGCGTCCAATGGATTTATGAACCTCAACCAAACTTGTACAATTTTTAAGCACCAGCCTCTCAAGATTGGGGAGTTCTGAAAAGTCGGGAGTTTTTACAAGGTTATATGAATGACTTAGATCGAGGATTTTTAACAACCGTAGAAACTGCAAAAGAAAGGGGACAAAAAATGGGTATCAAAGCCTTCAATTCACTTTCCAAAGAAAATTAAAAGGAAGAAAAAAGTAGTAACATACCTTGGTTCCTTCCCATACATATTTTAAGCGGCTATATTGCATGTCAAGAGCAACCAGGCTCTCCAAAGGAAAATCACCAGGTATGGATTTAAGTGGGAATTCACGCCAACACAACCATTTTAATCGTTTGGGAAACTTTTTATAGGGCCCACTAATATGTACACGATTGAGCTGCAGAAGTTTTAGTTTGTTCATCCTTGCAAATGCATCAGCTTCTAAAGCCACTAGAATATTTGCATTTTCTGGATCTGTGGGTTCGAGGTGAGAGGAGAATATAGTGAAACCATATCTTTTAAGTGAACCACCCAAATTTGACAATAAGGGCTTCCCAAGGAACTCTTCATAGCGACGTTTTCTATTGTCCCCAAAAACCGTACAAGCATATGCTTCCTCTTTCAACAGACACATATCGAGTTTGAGGCCTTCTATTTCGCGTGTGCCCTAACATAAGAAAGAGAAAAAAAAAAGAGGGGGAAAGGAAGCATAGGCAGGAGGAAGAATGATTAGTGAATAGCATCCCTACATAAATTCATATAAAAATGCATAAAGAGCAAAGTATAATTCTTACAGTGTGTTCTCTCAAAACATTAAAAGCGTCTTCATGATTCCAGAGGATGCTACGATTGCTTGGCTCCTTTGGTGACTCTTGATGAACAATTTCTCTTCCCATTTGTTGAAGCAAATGATGCATTACCAGTGTATTACTTTCATCAATCGATATCAAACATCTGTCCATGAGGTTTTGAATCCCAACCACTGTGTAAAATCCACATCCATCTAAGATTGAAATTGTAGAATCCTTATCGCTTCCAACAAAAAAACAAGCAAGATTAAGGAATAGACGTTTGTCGTGGTCATCTTGTAAAGAGTCATAACTTATTCGGAGTTTTTCTACGATTTGACTGTTGGGAATCGCTTTCAATTTGTCCAATTGACTTTTCCATACATTTAAACAATTCCCTGATAGAGAAGAACCTAGAACTTTAATTGCCAATGGAATCCCTCCACAGTAGCTTACCACTCTTTTTGAGACCTCTCCATACCCATTGTTGGGACAACATTTTCCAAAGGCATGCCAACTAAAGAGCTCCAGGGATTCCTCATCACTCAGATTTTCAAGCCTATGCACTTTATAGAATTCATAAGCCCCTAACAACCGTTCACGCCTAGTGGTTATGATGATTTTACTTCCTGGACAAAGCCAACCTCGCACTCCAAGTAGTGCATCTAATTGATCAAGTTTATCCACATCATCAAGAACTATAAAAACTTTTTTGCAACATATGGCCTTTATTATCATAGCAGTTCCTTCAGCAATACTGTTTAGTTTTACTTTCGTTGTCTTCAAAATGTCTGAAAGAAACTTTTTTTGTAAACGAAGTAAACCATCTTCTTGTTGTGAAGTTTCTCGTACATTCTCAAGAAAACTGCTACCTTCGAATCTCAAGAAGTTCAAATCATACAGAAGTTTTGCAGTGGTTGTCTTGCCTATTCCACCCATTCCACAAATTGCAACTATGCCAACATTACTTGGCCCATCTTCTAACCAAAGCTGAATGTTTTTGACCCTTGAATGTATTCCAATCAAGTTGGGGGCAATGTTCATGATCGTGCGATTTAGCTTGTCTCCAACCACTTTTATAATTTTCTTGATAAATCTTGCCTCGTGTCTGCAAATTGTAATGAAGATGGGACATAAAAAAAATAATAATACTTGATTGAATAGCACAAACCAAGAATTATACATTTCAAACCAATAACTATATAAAATTAGCATGTTATTGGCACTACTGCAATAATCGGATGAGTATGAGTTGAATGTAAATTTATTCTTGATGGCGTTAAAAAATTAACAACCTACAATTATGCCAGGATCTAGAACTATCATGATTATCACATGCAAACATTAAGCGGAACTCAAGAAATCAAGAACGGCGTACCCAGATATAGTAATGCGGAACTCGACCAATCCAGTGATTAATTGAAATAACCATAATTTTTACTAAAGCATTAAGCCCTAGGTGGAAGACGAGTTTCTCTCACTTGTCTTTCTTTCTAGTCGTTTAGTATCACGTTAAACTGATGGAATCCTAGACGCTATTTTATAAGCAGAGACTAGATACTCTTTTATAGGCATAGAGAGGACCGATTTTCTTAATGAACATTATACACACTTCCCATCAAAGTAGAGTTTATTTAGGAAACAACTTCTCTATTTGACCAATAGAATAAAATAAAGATATGGATAATCCTATTAAACTCATAATCAATATGTGCCATATAAAACAGGTGGGCCACCACAATGACTAAATTAAAATTTCGTCTTACATTCTGCCACTTGGCCCATATGATAACTTAAGTAGAGTTTAACAACGTAAACAAAAGACGTGCTAGAAGTCCATATATATTCCTTCTTAATTTGGTCACAATCATAATACTATTATTAAACAACCCATTAATGCGAGTCATGGCGGTTCTACATCCCAATGACATAGTCCCTTCCATATACCACAACACTAGCAAACTATTTAACATAGTCTTTAAGTGAATCCCTTCCAACGATAATGTCTTTTGACAAAGACTATTTCTGTAATCATTAATCATTCACATATATGTACGTAGATTATTCATTACATGAAATTATTAGAAACACGTAATTGAGATCTCTCAAAGTGCCGAATAACACCGTCATCATATTGCAGCCCATGAGTTACAACTTTTATGGGTTACGCTAGACTCTTTCGATTAGCATATATCTTAAATGTCCTTGTGTTAATCCCTTCATAAGTGGATCTGCAATCATAAGCTGTATGCTTATGCCTTAAGTGGCACTTTTGTTTATAAAATTTTCCTTAGAAAAGAAAATAGTTGCGGAATTATAAACTCTAAGCGACTTGGTAATGGTGTCAACAACCCAAGTCCTGAGATAAATTTCCCAACTGCCATTCATGAAATATGACCTCAAAGCATGCTACAATTCAAACATCATAATAGATGAAGCAATGATAGTTACTTTAGAACTTTTGTTTGCTTCTTCACATAATAGAAACAACTAATCAAAAGTAGATTTTCTACTATCAAAGCTTCAAACAAAATGTGAATCTGAGTAGCTAATAAACTCAAGATCATCAAACTTTCTCAATGTGAGCATATAATCTTTAATTTAAAAGTTTCCAAGAAAAACTTTTAAGTGCAAACAACAAATATCACTATAGTAAGCAAAACACCGTCAACATACATGTCAAAAAACATAAACTTACTCCCACTAATCTTTGAATATATACATCAGTTAATAGGGTTTTTCCCTTAATCCAAACAAAATAACGGTATCAGCAAACATAAGAAACCAATGGCACGAACTTGTTTAAGTCCAAAAGTTGACTTCTTAAGTTTGTAGCAAAGTGCTCTTTTACTTGACTTGAGAAACCTTAGATTGATTCATATAGACTCCGTCATCTAAACTTTCATTCAAAAGGTTATTTTCACGTCCAAACATAACTCCCAAACATAAAGAGTTACCTACCAACGCCTCAATAATTTTCAGCGAGTTCTTCTTGGATACAATAGAGAAAGGCTCCTTAAAATTATGCCTCCATTTTGAGTATAACTCTTGGCCACAAGTTTGACTTTATATCTTTTTATATTACTCTCTAAGTCAAATGTAGTCTTGAAGACCCACTTACAAGGTACTTTCTTGTATCCTTATGGCAATTTAACTAAATTTCAAACTTCATTATGTTCCATTGATTAAACTCATCATTCATGGCATCAATCCATTTAGTAAAATTATCACTTTACACGGCTTGTGAAAATGAAATCGGATCATAACAAATTCTTGTAGATATATAAAATAATCATTCAAATTACAAACCTCTTTTTCCTTCTAGATATTCTTAATGCTATATTTTGTGATGTTCTACAATTTCTTCATTGGTGGCAATCTCATTATGGAGTGATTGACAACTTACTTTGTTGTTCCATATTATTATGTTTGTTTATCAACTATAAGAACAACAACATCATTCTAAGTTATGGGTAAAGAAACTTATACCCTAACTTTTAAGTGACCACATTCTATGGCTTATCACTCCCATTGATTTCACCATTCTTAAAGAATCTGAATGACCAATTTCTATAATTATCGTATTATGGTTAAATAGTAAAATTCTCACCCTTTGAGTTTTATAGAGTAACCAATAAGGTAACCATAGCTCATTCTAAAATTCAAATTCTTTTCATTTGAACTAGAAATTCTAGTCTCTGCTAGACAACATTAAACATTTTAGGTGTCCGAAGTTCAGTTTCCTTCCTATCCACAATTCAAAATATGTATTTGAAACTATTTTACTAGAAACCTAGTTCACATAAATGCAGCAGGCTTAGAAGTATCTATCCACCAGATAATGGGTATTTCGGAGTTACAAACATACTTCTAACCGTGTCTAATAACGTACGACTACCTTTCAGCTACTACATTCTACTGTGGAACAAACCTGTCATTATTTTTATCACCTAAATCCTACCTCATGACTTTTACGTTATTGTCTATTTGCCCTTCCCACCTCAATAATATATACCTTTAGAGTGTTTATTGATTGAGATCTTCAAGTAATAAAAAAGCTAACGTAAAGCAAAAAAGTCATCCTATAGGTGATGAAATATATCTTTCATGTCTATGTGAATACGTTAAGAAGCCTGTTATTTCTTGTGACTTCTTTATGTATATGATTTGCTTGTACTTAATGCAAATCACACATACAAGGAGATTAATAAAGATTTGAATTCAGAAAATTTTGTCACTTATGAATTTCTCAATTTTTCTTTAAACTATGTTTCAAACATTCATGTCACAAGATGAAACAACTTTCATACTTGAGGCTCCTAACCAAACTAACATTATGATGTAGTATAAGGGAGTTCTCAATAAAATAGTTATCAAACTTTAATTCATTCAAATCATAATAAAATACCACAACACAATAATTGATATTTTTCAATCACTATAAAATTTAGTTTGTATAAAGAAAACTAAATCAGTAGCACTATAGAAAACACAAAATGATGACCACCTCTTAAATAACAAATGATAAGTCACAAAGCCCTTCTAATAAAAACTGTAATTTAATTATTTAGAACTCGATGGGCTTATGTTTTCAATAATTTCAAATCTCTCTGCATCTTTGGTTATAAACATAAGTAGTAGCTCATATCAAATCACTTCCTAGTTGATGGACTTCAATTAGCTAGGTTTGATTCGAAATATACACCATTAATTACCACTTTCCTACGTTTTATGACAAACTTTCTGATAATGTCTCAACTATTTATAGAAGCGCCAGACATCATTGTCCATTACATACTTTCGAGTCTAAGATCATAAGCAGACTCATTAGCACCACATATCATTGTCCATTACATACTCCCGTTTAGGCTTTCTCTAGCTACTTTAATTCTCAAGTACTTTAGTTCTATAAGTTAAATATAACATTTCAATGACATCCTCACATATTCCATGCACAATGAACATAATAGTACTCCATTTAATCCATACTTTACGAAAATAAAATAAAGCCATTTTGCATTTCTCAAATAGAAGAATTTCTCAAGAATCAATACTTTATCAAGATCTAGTTTAAAAATAAAACTAATCTTGTCTTTTTCAATATGAGAAACTCAACCATTTAATAAATTGAAAAAAAAGCAGACTAAGCATGTGAGTGTAAAATAAATATATTGACAATGCACACATAACATATACTCACTACAATAATGGTTTGAGTTACCGATAGACAAAATAAATTTTGTCCAAACAACAATATATAGTGCAACGGTGATCTGCCTTTGGGTTCATCTAATGTCACACTATTAAAAGTTATGGTGATTCCCTGTCACCAATAGAACTAATCGATAAGGATTCACAATTAAGTAGGTTTGTTACCTTTGGATATCCATTTTCAATCTCAATTGTGAATACTCATAAATTATCCTATTCTAATTCAGTATTCACTTAGAAGTGGTGCACCTTTAGGCCTACCTAATATCAATGTGACTAGAGAATGGCGTTTCGTACATAACTTGATATTTATGAGTCATTCCAATTGGGTCACTTTGGTCACTACCAAACCGTTCGTAATAAAAATATCAAATAAAATAAGTGTCAAGTTTCAATAATTTAATTGAAATCTATGAAACATTCTAGTTGAGTCATTTCGGTGACTATTGAACCAAATCTTAATATAGATTTCGATCAAGGTAATGATTTTTGCGTTAACATTAGGTGATTAAAAACATAACAGTATCACTATTTTAACACCTGATCGTAATAGGTATTACAATTTCATAATTTGATTAACATTTATTAACATTCCAATTGGATTACTTTCGCTCAAACCGTATCCTTATACAGAGTCAAATCAAAATAATGACCATTCTATGGACATTAGATGAATCTTAGATTATTCACAATTCCATAGTATGATTTGATATCTACGAATCATTATGATTGTGCCACTTTAGTGACTACCAAATCTCACATATTATAGATTCAAATCAGTAACTTTAATTTCTTTATGGACATAAGGGGAATAACGAAATATTCACTGTAATACGACTAATCTACGAACCATTATAGTTTGATCACTTTGGTGACTATCAAATCAACCATAATGTAGATTATCCGTCAAAACAATCATTTTCCACATAACCATTGTGTGAATAAAAATAACATTATTCACAACACTTTCATCATTCTAACCTTTGTTATTAGAAAAAAATTATGTTTCATACCGTAAGCATCAACGGCGAAACGGCGATGATAAATTAATATCAAAGGTTCAACTTTTGATCTCCGTTAGTAGATGGGGCCGGAAAAACGGATCAACGGAGGAAAAGGGAAAAAAATATTATAGATATATGCAAACGTGAATCAACCGAAAGCATAGTTACGCCGACATACCCATATAGCCACCGTAAAAATCAATATGGCGACTTCAATTGATTACACGTACTTAATCGGATAAACATGATAATTTCTAATCCTATGGCTCTGATACCACATATAAATTTATTCTTCATGACGTTGAACAATTAACAATCTACAATTATGCCAGGGTCTAGAATTATCATGATTATCACATGCAAACATTAAGCGGAACTTAAGAAATCAAGAACGGCGTAGCCGGATCTAGTAATGCGGAACTCGAGCAATCCAGTGATTAATTGAAGCGGCCATAATTATTTTTGACTAGAGTGTTAAGCCTTAGGTGAAAGACGAGTTTCTTTCTCTTGCCTTTCTTTCTAGTCGTTTAGTAGCACGCTAAATTGATGGAATCCGAGACGCTCTTTTATAGGTAGAGAGATGACCAATTTTTTAAATAAATATTATACTCACTTTCCATCAAAGTAGAATCTATTTAGGAAATAACTTCTCCATTTGACTAATAAAATAAAATAAAGATATGGAGAATCCTATTAAACTCATAATCAATATACGTGCCATATAAAATAGGTGGGCCACCACAATGACTAAATAAAAGTTTAGTCTTGCACTGAAAAGCGACAGAAGTACGAGAAAATTACCCATCAACTTGATTTTGTAAATTCATCCCGGCCAAATCTGCAACTTCTCTAAGCGCTGCCCTCCATGTTCCTAGCGTATCCTTCAATTTCTCTTTCGCCAGTTCACATGTTTCTGATTTGAGCTTCTCTTCATGCCTTGTAAATGCTTCTTCAAAACTGCCGAATTGCTTCCTCACTTCAGATGGATCCACATCATAAAAGACAGGTAGAACTATGTGTCCAAGAGTCCTGTGTTTGAGGATCATCACAAGCTCTTCAAGGCACCAAGTTGACGAGGCATAGTTCTTCGAGAAGACAATTATTGAAATCCTCGACTCTCGAATTGCTTTCTTTATCTCAGACTTGATATCTTCTCCTTTTCTTATGCCATCATCGTCTTTGAAGGTGTGAAATCCGGCTTGGCCCAAAGCTGTGTAGAGGTGATCGGTGAAAGTCTTGCGAGTGTCCTCGCCCCTAAAGCTCAAGAACACATGATAACTACATGGAAAAGCCGAAGAAGAGGCTTCTGGGGATGTCACAGCAGACATTGAACGTAACAAACCCCAAGAAGAAGAGACTACTAAAGGAGTCTTATTGGTCACGGAAATTCTGTTCGAAGGGCTCGCTCTGTTACTGCTAGCTAAGCTACTTTTACACACGTCAGACATTAGAATAATACACAAGGAGTATATCTATCTAATTATCTATTGTATATATATGCATCAATATATATAATATAAAACAATACACATGGAGCAAGAACTGTAATGATGAAATCAAAAGACTCCCGAGAATTAAGACCGAAGAGGAGACTTTGAAGAGAAAATTTGAACTTTGAAAACATGAGTCAAAACCCCACGAATCGGGCAAGAACTATAATGTTGAAATTCTAATGAATGGTAGAAAAATGAAATGTGAAAACATTAATCAAAACCCCATGAATCGGGCAAGAACAGCAATGAGGAGACTTTGAAAAGTGATCGTCCCACTTTTACAGGGTAAATTAGGAGATAGTCGAAATATTTATCTTTTTTTTTTTTCAAAGTTTAGAGGTGCTTTTACTGATACGAAAATTATACTCCGTCGATAACGGGTAGCCACTCCCAAAGAGGGAAGAAAGCAACCACAATGGAAGCCTAAACTCACAAATGAACATTCAGGATCTCACACAGACAAGACTCGTCTCCGACTATGAAAATATTTATCTTAGCCTGGGTGGAAAATATAAAAAAATGTAATTTTAGCTTCTTTCTATTCTTGCCCCATTCGTGGGGTTTCGGTTCATGTTTCAAATTTTTAGGGTAAATTAGGAGATAGTCCAAATAATAAGTGGTGATCCTCTCATGCGACCCTCATGCATGTGATGTAAAACGGAATTCACCACGGTTCTACTTGACAATTTGAGCTATTTAATTTGTAGTTCTTAAGGTTTATTTTTCTCCTACCAAATAGTCCCTCTATTGTCAGACTATTTATAGCCACCTCTAACTTTATCGATAATTACATAATCTCTCCTTCTACCAAATTCTCCTCTATCCATCCTTCGTATTTAATCCCCAGAATAAGTTCACCTAACAAACGGACTCTTAAAATTCCTTACATGCATAACCTAATTCGCTTAACTTCCTTTTTATTACTTTTTTTATTGTTTTTATTCAACAATTTTATTTTTGCTTTTGTTAGTTTTTCGTTATTTGTTTTGGATTAAGATTAGAGGAAAGTAAAAAGTAAAAAATATGACCAAAAGCTTAAAAAAGTTTGCTAACGACATAATAACCTCAAATAAACAGATTTTCCAAGTTTGATTCATATTTTTGTTCTTTTTTTGTTATTCGATCTCATCAAGATCAATACATAATTTGAAGAATTTAACAGAAAACTAACCAAAGCAATTTTTTTTGAATAGATACAAAAAATAATCCACTCGTGAGAGGTGGATTATTATTCGGAATTTTGAATATAGACAAATAAATTTTGAATAGAACAAATCACCTCTCAGTTTGCAAACTTGCCGTTACTCCGATCCAAAGTACATAATATCTTTTTATAATGGGAGCAGTGAATAGTTTGTTCTGTGAAACGTGTTACCCGATGTAACCTATTGTCCTTTCAAGAAATCAGCGGTTTAGATTTTTGTTTTTCAAATATTCAATTAATGGTGAAGAATATGTTAGCACAATTCGGAAGCATGATGCTTCCAAACCACCTAAGAGTATCATAGCCAGAAACAAAAGAATGAGAGAGAGAGACCCCGTTACCTGTACCGAAGTCTTAAAAAAATACTAGTACATAATTGTGAGAAGAGTTGAACAAACTGATGCAATGGATTCAACGTTCAACAGTGGAAGCTTCACTTTCAATAAATTCTCCCAAATTAGTAAAAGACTTTGAATTCAGTCATTGGGTTTGGGTGGTCTATTGAACAACTCCTTTTCCGAATACAAGTTGAATACAAAGTGGAACTTATGGAATTGTTTGAGTGGAATCATGCACTATCATTTACTTGGAGCTTATGGGCCATCATGTTGCCATTGCTCGTACGCGCTTTGGATATTTTCTTTATAACAAAATGTTTGGATCTGCTTATGCATATCTCGACTCATTTAGGGGTACTTGATTAATGATCTGATAAACTAGGGGTTAGCATGGACCGAATTGGTTCAGTTTTATAGTAAACCAAGAACTAAGCCACTATGTACGGATTACGAATTTAGAGAACCAAATCAACCCACAAAAGGTATATAACCAAACCAATCAAAACCATTAGACTACGGTTTGGTTTCGATTTCGAACTACGGTTTCCTTGACACTAATATATCATCTTCATAAACTATTTAAAGCACTCAAAATTGCGGAGATAAACTAAGAATTGGTTTCCATTTATAGAAATATGGGACAATTTGGGAATTAATTGAGTCGTGGAATTACTACTCACTAAATGGAGCATTACATTATACTATGTGCTTTTGGTGTACCAAAATTATAGAAATATATGAAATGTGATATACAAAAGTTTATGCCAAATAATTTTTGTAGTAAATGAATATTGAATAAACAGTGGATTGTATATATAGATTATTAATTCGGGAAATTAGTTGACTATTGTAAACACCCTATTCTGAACCGTCCAGATTAGATTATTTACGGTCTGTTGATTCTCCAATGATGATTAAGGTCGAGAACTCCCTGAAATTGATGGTATATTTGAGCTTTGAGTATTCCGAGCCTCGTTCAAACCTTTTTCAATCCCTTCAAGCCAGAACCAAATGGCCGGCCTCAGCAAAACCCTATTTGCTTACGCCAGTATCTTGCTAGCGTGCACTGGTGCACCGCCACGTGTCGGTGATCGACCGTTGACCCAACCTTTACTGGCGCATGCAAGTTTATCACTATTCAACCACGTGCTCGAAACCTTTGCAGCTCTCCAGTACAGTGAATAGTCCCCCTGATGATTATATTCTGCAGGGACGTTCCCCTCTCTCTCCTACATCCCCCATCAACCAGTCCCATGCATTTAATGCATGGGAAGCTCCCTCTCTAACGCAACCAGCCTCTAACCCCAACTGGTTACACTCCCTCACAAGCACATTTTGGCTATAAATACCCCCCTTGCATTCATTTGCAAGGGGTTAACCACCATAAAGAGTCCAAGTTCTCTCATTCTCTTTGGTTCTTTGTTCTCTCTTCTCGTTCATTCCATTGAAAGAGAAAGCAAAGGGCCCTCTCTCACACATCATTAACAGTCTTTCTCTCATCAACCTTCATCCATCAAGCTCAAGGTTCAAACCTTCCATCAACCCCAAAGCCAAAGGTATGCCACCTTTGTATAGCTCTCTGTTTTGACCCTTGAGGGGTGTTAGCAGGGTCAAGGCTGGTAATCAATACCAGTCCTGGCCTTAAAGCTGGCAAAATTTCAAGGATTGTGTAGGATCATCAATCGCACACGCCAGTACCATAGAGCCGTACGCCTGTTATGGCAGTATGTGCAATATTGGCGTGGGGATCATTGATCATCCATCTTCTGCTTTCCTCTTCATTTTGACACCTGCATTCAAATAACCAGTTTACTGCTTTCTGTATCTAGAACTGCATAGCTATCTATTTGTTTATTTCTACTTTAGAAGACATCTGGGATCCTTCTGGTCAGTTCCAGAGCCCAGAACATGCAAGGCATCTAATTGGCGTACGACACCTAATACTGGCGTACGGCGGTTAGATCGAGGTCCATTGTTTGGCCTTTGCATGGCAGCTAGTTCTCGGCTTTTGGTTATTTCCCCACACTGTTTATGGGGTGTTCTGTTTATTTTCATGACTTTAAGCCATTTTATCTGCCTGTATCTGTACATATCCTGTTATATAAATTGCGTGGTTTGTCCTTGGTGTGCACTGATCCTTTCCAGAACCCAGAGGGTTGAAAATAAGAGCTGTGAGTTTAGGCTTACTAGAGTACGCCAGTCTGTGTGTGGCGTGCGCAGGTGAAGCCTGCATGCAGTGGTTTGATCAGTGCATGCAAACTTCTTCTTGCGCACGTCATTCCAAATTAGTGTTTTTCAGTCCGTTTAAAACACTCACAGAAGTCTGTTTTCAATCTATATTGTTTCAATAAATCATTCATAACGTTTTGTCTCATAATTGCAACTTGTCACGGTTTTAAATTTCCTTTAACTGTTCCACCGCCCTAATTGGCTAAAAATGGATTAATAAGAGAAAATTGAAAATATTTTACAAAACGCCTGAGTAGAGTCCGATTTCTGGATCGGGCGAGAGGGGTCCCATAAAACCCTTCCCCTTTCGTAACCTGGCTCCCGAACCTCAGATATCGAAGGTGACGACGGACCAGTCTACACCTTTTCAAAATCAAACAACGTAGTAAGCGTTTCAAATTCGGTTCCTTGGGTACTTCACTGCTAAAACCCGAATGACGACTCTGAATCAAAGCGTTTTGCCACGCTTTTCCAAAAAAGGGGCCGCACCCAAATTTTTCATAAGATTTTTCGGGGCACGTGCCCACAACTATAACTCCCATGTATACTAAGTATATCTAAATTAAATGAGTTATATATATACACGGTTCGGATCGGTTTGGAACTAAAACCATTAACATAAATCCACAGGTCAAACCATTTAACGCGGTTTCTAATTTTTTTAAACCGAAACCAAACCACACTACAAAAAAACCAAACAAAATCATTTAGTTTGGATTGGTTTGGACTGGATTTGCGGTTTAATTGATTTTTTGCTCACCCCTATGGTAAACCCTCCAGTGGCACCATGGTTTGAAATATTTAGCCTCCGTCTCTGTGGAATTCAAATGTGCTACCTCATGAAAGACAAACACTTACTAGTTATTAACTTTCTCATACTCACTTAGTCAAATCTCGTATTTTGCTGCTTAATTTAGATCTAATCAACCACAAAAGCGATATAGGAAAAAGCAAACTTCACAATCATCCTCATCTTCATCATCATATTCTCATTATTAAAGTGAGAGAGGAAAAGAATTAAAAAGTTATTTCAATTATTCAAAAGTGAACTTCCCTTAACCCCACGTTTATAGTTACAAACGTACATATATTGATGCCCATGTATAAAATATTGTAACAATGTAACTGCGGGTCCTGTTGTGCCTTCAATACAGGGTATGTTCTGCGTCCATAAATTTGATCCTACTTGTTCATGTTGTAGAATTTGACTAGTAGAACATATTTGACGAAAAATAAGTTGATTGGACATCAGCAAATCAGGGATCGAAGAAAATTGCTTTCGAAAAAAATGAACACCGAATATGAGTTTGAAAATGCACATCAAGAGAAACTTTATTCGATCATGCCATTCTCATTGTTCAAATCGACTTACAGTTATTTGGATCATTTATTGCTCTTCAAATTCTAAAAAATATACGGTTCTAATCTAATTTTTGAACTCAGAATGACCATGTGTTAAAGGCGTAGCAAAACCTATTGTCCGGGGCACAATAGGGCCCAAGTGACCAAGTCAAACTTATAATTAATACATTTTAGTTCCCCATTAACTTGATATTATAACCCCAAAAAAAAAAAAAAACTTTTACTTGAAGATAATGCTTACCACTAAAGAGACAGATATATTGGCTGCATACAAGACATTGACCTCATCTAAAAGGAAGATTTCCCTAGGATTTAAAAAGGGATATTGGTGCTTGTGCAATAATTTCTCAATTACAGGCGTTAAACTTTCCCAACAACAATAAATAAAATATAGTAGTGGGTGCTCTAGCTAGGAATACAGGATTACTTTGTTGAGTTCGAGCCGAGTTTAGTTATTTACTAAATGAGCTTCTTTATTAATTGAGCTCAATTATTAAACGAGCCAAAAATTTGAATTGGGGGATGGTGCTGGTGTTCGCAGCACCGTGTTGCGCGCCTCCGAGCTGTCAAATCATGCATCCGACGGCTGGAATCATATCGGCAATGAACCACTCTCAATCGTTAGTTATCGAGATGAGATACGAGCCGTCAAATGCATGATCCAATAGCTTAGAGATGTGCAGCATGGTGCTTTCCACGGGCACTTCACTGCACAACACCAATCCGAAGTCCCAAAAATTCGAGCTCGAGAGCTGCTCGATTTGTTTTTATGTTGTTGTTGCCAATATTGTATACACCAGTGGAGAAAGTTAGTGAGTTAGTCTACAGGGGGTTTAGAGGTTATTTATATCTCTGAACCCACAAACTGCTCAGTTCACTTTCCGCCCTAGAAAATAGGAAGAACTTGAGTATCAAATTGTTAAATTTCATTCTGCCAAATTTTTTTTTGTTAATTTTGAAAAGTCAAAAAAGGAAAAGTTGGGTGCACTATTTGACCCAAGGTGTTAAGAAAATAAAGTCTCACATTGTTTAGAAGTGGAATAGGTGACCACTTAATAATATTTGGGACCTCTCCACTCATTGCTAATTGATTTTAAATGGATATAAAGTTTCTACATGCATGGTATCAGATCGGGACCCGTTTCACCCTATATTTTGTATAAAAAAAAAACACAATCCACACCCCGCAATAACAGACCAGTAAAAAAACTGCACGATGGTAGGACTCAAAAAGTGGCTACACGTGACAGATCTCAAACGCGGCTGCACTTGAGGGGGATGTTAAAGAAATAAAGTGCCACATTGCTTAGGAGTAGAATGATCATGATCACTAAATAATATTTGAGACCTCTCCACTCATTACCAATTGGTTCTGAGATGAATATAAAGTTTCTACGTTAAGGAAATTGAATCTCACATTGCTTGGTAGTGGAATGGGTGATTACTTAATAACATTTGAGACTTCTGCACTCATTGTCAATTGGTTTTGAGATGGACATAAAGTTTCTACATGGTATCATGGACATAAAGTTTCTACATGGTATCAAAGCGGGGCCCATTCCACCCCCACATTTTAAAAATTCACAATCCATACCCCACGATAACAGACCAGCAAAAAGGCTGCACGATGATAGGACCAAAAAGTGGTCACATGTGACAGACCTGAAACGCGGCTGCACGTGAGAGAGATGTTAAGGAAATAGAATCCCACATTGTTTGGGAGTGGAATGAGTGATCATTTAATAACATTTGAGACCTCTCTACTCATTGTCAATTAATTTTAAGATGGACATAAAGTTACTACATAAGGAACTAAAGTTTGGTGAAGTTGCCAACTTAGTGCATCGGATCAAAAAAAAAAAAAAAAACTTAATTAGTGCATGTGTCAATGAGAGGGCCATGTCTTTTGTGCTAACAACAACGAGTGGAGAAGACCTTTCCGACTCTCCATCTTTGTTGGTAGGGCTACTAAATGAATTAAGCTTCTCGAATCTAAGCTCGTGTTTGTTTGTTAAAAGTTTGTTTAAGATTAATTTGTTATATAAACAAATCAAACTTGAACATTTTTTGAAGCTTGCTAAAATTTTAAGTTAAACTTGTACAAGCTACTACTCGGCTCGTGCCTATCCACTGGTAAGAAGTTCCCCCCAAGCCCAGTAACGACGCAATTCATGGTTAGCTCCTTTGGTCAGCTCGACTGCTTTCTAGCAGTGGATTCCCCAATCCTACACTAATCCAGTAATCCACTAGAACAGCTATAGTGGGTTCTTTAGCTCAACTACCAGTTTCAATTTGCAACATGGACCATATTGAGACAAGCCCAACTTGTAGGGACTGGGGATGCCGCCAAGCACTCCCAATAAATAGCATTCGGCTGTTCATCTCGGCCCGTAGGGCTTGGATTGAATCTGAGCGCAGATAGATCTAAACTTTCCATTGCTCGGTCAAGATTCGAGTTGTCGATTACCGAGATAAGCACCCGCTTGACAGGGGGTGTTTGGCAGCGAGCATAAGAGGGAAAAATAATTTAAAAAAAAACTAGATTTTGAGAGTGAACACTAACTTTTCAAAAGTACCAAGTTACTATTTTACAGACCCTTTGTTGGGGCTGGGGGAGGCTAATTTTGTGTATTTGCCTATCCATTTTGGCTAAGATGACATTTTACCCAAGCAATTGTCCGCATGCTCTGAAGTTTGAGTTGTATTGCAGTGTGTCTGGGTGGTTTGGTGGCTGTGTTTACGGAGATTCGGGTATTTGGGTTGGGGGAGAGGGAGGGGATGGGGGTCGAGGTTAGACCTGGTGGAGTACTCCCTTTGTGACATGATTGACGACTTTAATTTGTTTGGCTTGGATTTTGAGGGATGTTGTTATTTCTTGTGTGATAACATAACTTGTGTGCAAAGATACGTAATTGGTTGCTCTCTAGCCAGTTGATATGGGTGTGGCTGCAAATTCACTTCAATGTGAATTTACATCCAAAGGAAGCTGCTTCAATTTCCAGAACGACATTTTTATTAAAGCTCTTCCTCCCCAGATCGAGTCCCCCTGTTAGCTTTATCTTCATATATTCTTTAGATTGTTTCTGCTCATGGTTCTGTTCTTTTCTTTCTTTTTTTTCTTTTCCTTTTCTATTTGATGAAGATGAGGATGGGATATGGAAAGTACTGGAAGGTTCCAAATCCAGCTTATAAGGGACCTCGGAAGCACAAGGGATGCCAAAAAGTTTTTCATGACTGACAGGAGAAAGCTTGTAGTTTTGTTATTTTCCGACGTACTTCTCTGCGGTGTATGGTAACTGTTTTTGAAACAGAAAATAAACAATCCCAACTATAATGGGAAGTGTGGAATATTCCTTGGACTGACAACTTAGGTATAACATATGTTTGGTTGTAGTATCTTCCACATGGATGACTGATTAAATCGGTACACATGCACATGTGTGCGCACAAGTACAACCACCTACAAACATGCCTGCTACACAGAATCCTGTATTAAGATGCAAAGAAATTGTCTTATTACCTTTGAATATTGGAAGAATGTTCACACGCGACAGAATTTGAAGACGACCAAGATCATTCAAATACGTTGGCATTGAAGCTTGGCAGGTGATCGAATAGGAGCATCAATCTGCTAAGAATGTAGAAACCATGTCTCTGATTTTTATGTGAATTAGTCAAGTGTATGTGAACGTGGTGGACTGCAGGCCAGTGCCGGCCCCGACATTTGAGTTGTCCAAGCCCAACTTCATATTGTGTTGCCCACTTAATATTATGTCATACAAAATTTTAAAAAAAACCATAGGAGTGCCACAAACAAAAAAAATTACCCATCATTGGTACATTGTTCATTGAGCTTGAATAACATAAAAAAATAAAAAATTAACATCAAAATGTAACCCCGGTTATAGTGCTTTATAATTAACACCATCAAATTCGAAGAAAATGAGTTCTCTTTGCATTTTTTTTGTCAATTAAGTCATTGTACTTTACTTATCTAAGAGCTCGGAGCCCATGCCGCTAACTTTTGATTATTTGATTTTTTGGGCTTTTTAATTGATATATGTGACGATAACACCTGCGTTGAAAAATATAAAAAGTTTAAAAAGTCCCAAATGCCCAAAAATTCTCTTAGTGGAACGGTGCCTCATTTTGAATTGAGTTCATAGTCAATCTATTTGATCTCTCTTGCTAAATGGTAATTCAGAGGTAACAACAATAACCATATAGTTAGCTTGCTCGATTTATTTTAACTATGACTTTTCTTTTAATCAAATGTAACAGCATATTTCCTCCGTCCATTTTTAAGTGTCTTGCTTCATAATTCTAACTTATTAAAAAGACATCATCATTATACCTTTCACATCAACTTTTTCCTCCACTTTCCCTACTTACCCATCATCATTACACTTTTATTCACTAACTTTTCAAAATGAAATCTACTTTTAGGAACAAAATAGACAATGCACCAATTTTTACCCACTAACTTTACAAAATGGACACTTATTAAGGGACAACCCAAAATGGAATACCGGACTCTAAAAAAGGAACAGAGGGAGTATCACTTATGCATTACTCCACTATTTTGTTTGTTAAATTGCAAATTTTCAACAAAATAATTTAGTAATTTGATTTTTTTAATATTGTGGATTAGGAGGAAAAGAAAAAGAGGTAGGAAAAAAATGGAGTAATATAAAAAAGATGAGGTTGGGAGGCGTGGGAATTGAACTTAGGTGTGGGAGTAGAACAAAAATGGGGTAACAAATAAAAGATGAGGCGGCTGCAGCTCGTGGGAATCGAACTTGGGTTGCCCAAAACATTGATAGCATCCTAGCCGCCAAAGCACCAAACATAATTTTTGTGCTAGTAATGGAAAACTTTTTTTTATTTATACCTAACTTGGATTTTTTTTTTTTTGGTTGCCCCAGTCTGGGGGGTTGCCCAAGCCCAAGGGCTTGCGGGGCTTACCCGGGGCCGGCCCTGCTGCAGGCAAAAGCCGGTTCAATTTACGACAACATTTTAATAACAATTTGTGGAGGAAGTGTTTTCAAACAGATCGATCGAGGTGTGAGGAGTTAATATATTCACTCTCTTTCTTCTTCCAGGGGGATTCCAAAGCTCAATCGTAGTGCATTGTTTTGTTTTTTAACTCTCGTTGTTTGAAAATTCAGTGTGAAAAGGTCTATACCTTTAAGGCCAAGTGTATAGACTTAAAATCGAGAAATCATGGTTAGTTGGGTCTGATCATTCTAACATTTTTTCCATCAGAGAAACTATTGGGATGTTGCTATATTACATACTAGTACTTATTCGTGCCTACGGCACTATATATGCACCTTGGCTGGAATTGGCCTATGGCACTTGCTAGCTAGTGGCTCAAACACTAAATCGATTAATTAGTGTATAGTATGTGATACTTTTCTTAGTATAGCACGAAAGAAAATTACCAGAAAGTGAGGTGTCACAATCTACCCCCCCTAGGGATGCAACGTCCTCATTGCACAGGTCTAACAACCTCCTCTGGGATCCATGGCAGCAGAGCGCATCCTACCTACCACTTTGCCCAGGGCGGGCTCTACTACCATTTGTAACGACCCGCTCCATCTTTGTACAATATTGTCCGCTTTGGAAGCCCAAAACCTATGGACTTCCCAGTAGGTCACCCATCCCTGGTCTACCCAAGATGAGCATGCTTAACTGTGAAGTTTCTATGCGCTTGAGCCTACGCTCACAACTTTAAAACGCATTGTACAAGTAGGAGGGGTGATTTGGATGACTAGGTTGTGATGTATAGAGTCAATTTACTCAGAGGGTCATCGAAAACAATGATTGGGTTGCTTCGTTGAAGGTTGTTGGAGATTGGGTTGCTAGAGAGAGAGAAGATGGGGGAAGAAAGATAATCTGGAGAGAGAAAGAGAATGAGTGAAACATGTGGGGTGTGGGGATGGGAGCTCAAAATTAATTCTCTATTTCAAATTTTGAACCCAAATCAATGTTGACCTTGGATTTGTTTCAATCTCAGCCCTCAAATCCCATTTATTTACTAAACTGCCATTGGTTTGTATGTGATAGATGAAGAAATCTGGACCGTTGAATTGGTTTGTATGGATAGATAAAATTTGTGTTAGAGCGGGGCCCATTCCACTCTATATTTTATAAAATTCACAATTCACACCCCATAATAACAGACCAGCAAAAATGCTGCACAATGATAGGACCCAAAGTGGCCACACGTGACAGACCTCAAAACGCGACGAAGACGTTGGATTTGTGAGGAGACAAATTGTAGTATTCAAGTTCTGGTAGAAGTGAGTGCTAGCTTAGTCCCACATTAGTTGGAAGCAAGAGGCTCCCTTAATATATTAACACCCACCAAACGCTACATGGTTCCTTCTTAGGTATACCTTTAAGGCCAAATTTATAGCCTAAAAGAGGATCTATGGTTAATTGAGTCTGGTCCTTACATTTTTTCCATAAGAGATATTATATATTCGTTCAAGTGATTTCTCCATATTTGACAAGTCTATTTTGATAGGTATAGATTTGGATAGTACTTGTTATGGAGTTTGAGTGCTATATGTAGTAAACTTTGCAAATGGTGGCTATAGATTTCATCTAGTAGTAATTTTGCGGCCCTTAGCAGTTAGCATTGGTGCAGGTCCAAATCTAATCACCTCTTCCCAGAGGCAAGTTGTGTTGAGAAATTGGGCCACGTGCCACCTCATCCGTGTTTCAAACACAAGAAAAATTATTTTGCCTATGTAATTCGATTTGACAATTATCACTATCAGTATAAATTGTTTCCTCCTTTCTCTCCTCTATAAGAAGAAGGAGTTCCAGCCAATTTTTCGCTTGCCACATTTTCGATTTGGACGAATTTAACCCTTAATTTGGAAGATTGTGTATTGGGATGTTGGGGTAATTCGTCATTTTACTTGTGGTATTTAGTGGGCTATGTGGCGGTAGGAGTTGGACGAGTGGATTTGAGTGAAGCGGTTTATTTCACAGGTGTCTTTGATTTGGGTGCGAGAAATGCACCACTTCAACCCTCACAAGCAAAGTTGTCAATACCGTACCGGCCAGCGTACCGTTTTCACTATTGGAATGGTACGTACCGGTACCGGGCTGTATTCCGGTACCGTTCCGGATTTACCGCAATTAATATTATATATATATTTAATATATATCTACCATTTTTTAAAATTTTAAGTGTAAACATATACAAAATCTAAAAAAAAAAAAAAAAAAAACGTAATTTTGTACCGACCGGAACACCGGAAAATGGCCGGAACAGACCGGAACACCCGGAACAGACCGGTATTTTAACCGGAACGGATCTGGCAACTTTGCGTTCCGTTTACGCACCGGTACGGTATGTACCGGCCGGTACCGGCCAGTACGGAACGGGATTGACAACTTTGCTCACAAGCTTCTCACTCGACCTTTACTCTTCACATAATACATCTCTCTCACCCTCTCTTGCGATCTCAGGACTCCATGACCCCTCTTCTCTCTCTCTCTCTCTCTCTCTCTCTCTCTCTCTCCTTGTTAACGACTCCATGGCAGCCACTGACACCGGTCTTCTCTCAGTCACCTGCCATAACCATTCAACTCATGCTCACTGGACGATCGATCCCACCGTCAAATCATAAACCCTAGGCCATGGAACCCGACTTCCAGAAATTGCATAAGGTATACAGATTTTCTGTGGGTGTTAATCCTTAGATCTAGGGTTTTGTTTGAATTTTGTTTCTATATATATCTGATTTTCCCGCTTTGCATGCGTTTGTAATTGCTAATTTCTCTAGATATTCGGATTGTGATTGTTGGTGTTGATTTTGCAGAGAGGTAAAGTTGGTTCTATGGTTCTTTGGTTGGTGAGGGGGGTCAGCAGAGAAGAAGAATTGAAGGAACGAATTTGGATTGTAAAATCTTGATTTTCTTCTCTTGCTAAGATGTTACTCTACCAGCCAGTTTGATAGTAGATTGTGTTCCAATTATTCGTTTTAGTGGTTTGATTTTTTAGGATCTATAATTAAACCATCAAAACTTGGGTTAAGATATTATGTAGTTAGATTTGGAGGAAATAGCTAGAACTTAAATTGAAAGTGCAAAAACTATGGGTTTTCGGTGGTTTTCTTCGATTTAAGTTCTTCACTGTGGTTTGCATGTTGTTTGGTTTGGCTAATGTGACTGCAAATTTTTTTTTAGGGTTTGTTGGTTGTCAATAGGAGGTTCTGTGAATGCATATTCTAGGGTTCGGGTTTTGGTTGAAAGAAAAAACAGAGATGAAATGGGCCAATAGTTGCTAATCTTCAGCTTCGTGGCTCCAGATTGAGGGTTCAGATATTCTGAAGGTAATTTTCTAAATTCTTTTTACATGATTTAGGCTGGATTTGGGTTGTCATTTGGGTGGGTTTTATGTATTTTCTGTTGGACAAGGTTTAATTTTTGGCCATGTGCATTGGTTGCTGATATTAGGCTTTGGCACGTTACCATAAGTTGTTACCCTCTACTTTCACAAAATCAGCAAACAATACAGATACTTACAAGAAAAAAAAAACAATACAAAAGACTTGGGTAACGACAAAACGCGTATAAGCAGTTTGAGTATGAAGTTGCCTTTGAGTCTTAGCGATATTTACCCAGCAAATGTTATGTCTCCCTGCCTGAGTGCAAATATGGACCATATGGTTAGTGGTTTACCTATACATATAAAAAAAAATTGTACATTCGAGTGGATTTGGTTACTCTGAGTTGAGGAATGTCCATCGAAGCATACCTCAAATCTTCGGTTGCGTGTTCTTGTAATTAATTACTTGAATCTTTGCGCATAGATTCTCCGATTTGGAAATTTTGTTTTTTTTTTTTTCATTCCCAAATCTGGTGAATTGGACCGGTACTTCTCACTCTCCACTCCTCCAAGCCCTTTGAGAAAAAACAAATCCAAAAAAAAAACAAACTCTCATCCTTCCAGAATCTCTTTTGTTCTCATATAATCTTTTGTATGTATGTTTTTCTTGGCTATAGAGAGGTTAGGAAGTCAAGGAAGTCATGCGCGTCTCGTGGAGAAGCATAATCGGCTCTGTAAGTAATTTCTATGATTTTGATTCATGAAACACTGTAGATCTCGTGCTGATAGCAGGACAGTAATTCATTTGATAGTAACTTAGAAGTTAATATTGTAGCGATTGATGTATCTGGGTAATTTCTCTTTGAATGGTTGTTTGTCTTTCACGTTTGGAATTAGCAATCTCATCTTGTATCCCTTTTGGAATTAGCAGGACATCATTCGAGAAGTTAATATGGGTGCATCTCAGAAATCTATGCCAATGGATCCTTTGTCAGTTTATGGACAAGCAACTTTACAGTCAAAATCTGGACTGGGTGGTGCAGGTAGATTACCAAATCCTTGGGAATGAAGTATTATGTTATAGTATGAGACGTGTGCATGACTTGTGAGAAATTATGACTTTTATACATGACTTATGAGAATATTATTGTTTTCTTTTTTGAAGCCTACCGGAATGCCGATTCGAGTATAAGTTTGTACTCATCCTCTCAAATTTTGCAATGAGACTGTTATGTAGGTAGATGTGAGTGTGTGTAGCATAGTACGATGGATTTTCTTTTAAAGTAGTAGGGTATAGGTGTTGTCCACAGATTCAAGGGTGTTAAAGTGTTTTTGTTGTTGATCTGGGGTGTCTAAAATTACGCCGAGTTTTTTTCTTTTGCTGATTTTATTGGCACCCTGTTGTAGAAATGCAGAGGAGTCAGCTGAGCATTTCCTACTCAACTGCAATGCAGCTTGGAGAGCTTGTTCAAGAATAATTGATTTGTGGCATATGCAACAATGGTTATGCCAGATTCATATTACCCCTCATGCAACAATGGTTATGCCAGATTCATATTATCCCTCATGTCATGTTGGCTGATTTGCTAATTCAAAATCGATCTCTACAACAGGCATGACAGGCACGTTGCGATGCACCTAGTTTGTATAAAAGGAATTTGAAAAGTTAACGAGTTTGAAAATCGATCACATGCAACAGAGTTGTACCAAACCTTGATTCTTTTTTCAACAAAAGACCAAATCAACCGGTAAAACTCAATCACGTGTCTTGACACTAAAACTTTCTCTTCACACTTTAATTTACGTAAAACACGTAACAACACAAATGGAGCCACCTCAATCTAAATCATGGCTCTACCCCTATCCCCTTCGCCCTCCCCTACACTAAAATTAATATAACCCCTTGAAATAAATCTTGTAAACATTTTTCATTCTCTCTGATAAACTGAGTAGTATTAATTCTTCAAGCTCTTGGTAAACTTTTTTTTATGAAACTCCCTTTGTGAAAATTATGTGTCCGCCACCGGGTATTTAGGGATTGTAGTTTCTCAACTCAATAAGAAGACATCTCTTCCACGACGTCGTACTCTCTTCTACTTTCGATCTATCGTTCAGTTTACTTTCATCAAACTACTAGGACAAAACCTATATCTCTTTTACTGAATCTGAACATAGATCAATTCCCTTCATTTGAAATCAGCAGACACGCAAATGGACCCTAGATATATACCCTATGCCCGTGACAGTGCAATTTTCTTTCTTTTTTTTGGTTAAACAGGAAACCATGCATGCAACACAATATAAAATTACGGGTGTAGAGTTTGGGGATAAGAATCGCCCTTAATTTGCCTTGCGAAAGTTGGATCTCAATGCAATTAGGAATATGAGTATTAACTTAGAAAAGAAAAACAGTGCATTTTAGCGTCTTGTACTTAATTGAAGGTCGGCGACTTGGCGCACTTGTTTCTTTCCCACATGATCTGCTTAATCGGTGGCTCGCCCCAGCTGTCATAGTAGGGACATGCAATTAGGAATTCGATTGTATAGCCGTATAGGTGGTGACCGCTATCATCCGAATTGAGGAGGCTGACTAAATTTGCTGCATCTATTTAAATTTCCAGTCCTATTTTTCCAGATTTTTCACAAACCCAAACCCGGGGGAGTCTACGAATCTATGACCGGCAATTTCTACAAGTTAAGAGACTATCGATAAAATAAAATGGGAAAGCATTATTGAATATATCCACCAGATCTTTTATTTATGGAACACTGGCAAATAAATAGTACAAGCTCAATTTATTTCAAATCATCGGGTTTGGTAAACCCAACTAGAAAAGCAGAAAAGCAGAAAATAGAGAAGTAACATGCCATGCCATATTATAACATACTCCAAATCAAGTCACCGCAATTACTAGATGACATAAACAAGGATAGCCAACTTAGTGCCTAATGCCAAGTCTTGTCCCCTCCACGTGATTGCCTGAAAAGAGATAAACGAGTCCAGGTGAGAATTTAAAATACCAAAGTTACAAGATCGATCCCCATGGAAATTAACAACTATTGAATAAAATTGTATAATCGTAGAAATAACTTGTGAACTAAAATAAACCTGAAGCCAAACAACAATATCGTATACAATATGAAATCTATGACGCACATCCAACTGGCACAACAAACATGTGGTGGGGAGCTACCCCACTCACAACATCGGCACCCTTAGATTGCCTATCCCACTAGTTCCGCACCCTTAGTGTACAGGACGGCGGTTCGGATGCGTCAATATCCAAAATTAATTGATAATTCATACAAATCATATGTTCTTATTTCCATGGCATTTGATGAGCGCAAATAATTGACTTGTAGATCGAAGTCCTGATGACATATGTTGTCAGTTCTTATATGATATTTTAGTTATTTCAACTACGAGAACGTCAACCGTGGTATTCGAAGAAAGCAGATGTCATCAGGACAAAATATATCATCAGGACTGGTGAATCAACTAAGAGAACATCAACAAGATTATTTGTTTAGAAGCTGCACAAAAACGGCTTTAGACTTGGTGAAATAAACATCTTTGTAAACTTACATTATTAGTCTTTTTTTTTTTTTGATAGGCAAAATTTTATTAAAAAAGCGGAGGGGAGAAAGGGAAATCCAACAGAAAGTTGGAGAGTACATCACAATGGCCAAAGCCCAGCCCAAAGATTAAAACGACACAATCAAGCCCACCTGAAACCCAAATAAATAACTTACCTTATTAGTCTTATGAATATTTATAAATTTGAACATTTATGTTTTGAAAATTTATTATTAAAATTGTACATAACTTTCCTTAGTAGTAAACATGTTTAGCACGTGTAGCTTTTTATAGGCTTGAATAGAAGTTCTGTTTGGTTAAATAAGTTGTAAAGTAGTTTATTATCAGTATATTGGAAAGCTAGGTTGCGGTTTGCCACAATTTCAGGTAGCTTGGAGACAGTTTATATTTCAGGTAGCTTGAAGTTCTTTTCATATTTTCCGTTGTGTTTTCCATAAACATACTTTTCTTTACATTTTCTAATTAAAGATTTTAAATAATTAACTAACCCTTACTGATTTTACTTAATTGAAACAAGATGAGCTAATTAAGTAAAAAATAAATTACACTCTGCTTTCAAAACTTACCCTTCAGTGGTGCTGCCGTCTCCGAAGCTGGTTTATGTTGTCTCGTCTTCTTTGATGTCTGGCTCGCTGCTCTTGAAGATATAGAATCCTCACAATAACTTTATCGAGTGGTTTGTAGTAGCATTGTCTCCATCTTTTCGAATATAAAAGTGGCCCAACAACAACTCCAAACCCCACAGTATACCCCAACGTAGCGATTACGTAGACCCAGTTAACCTCATCCTCCTCAACATATGACTGCGTACCATTCAATGTTGGTGGTGCCGGTTCTGCTTCCTTAGTGGTTAAAGGAGGTCCCCATAATCCTTTGTTTCCCTCGAACGAAGTATTTGGAAGTAGTTGAAGTTGAGGGCCAGTTGGGATCATTCCGATGAGTTGATTGTATGATAAGTCCAAGAATGCAAGAAATGTCAGACGTGCAAGTGTTACCGGGATGCTTCCCCCGAGCTTGTTCCACGAGAGGTCAAGTGATCCAAGCTGTGTTATATTTGCAAGTGATGATGGGATTGAACCAGTGAGGGCATTGTGAGATAGGTTGAGAATATAGAGGGATTTCAGATGCCCAACTGTGTTTGGTATATTTCCTTTGAAACTGTTGTTTGAGAAATCGATGATGGTATATATAGTTAAGATCTTCACCAGTTTCATCTCTAACCCTTTGTTGATAATTGTCACTGAATCTTGATAGTAGATATTTTGAGAGGACTTAAAACGCAAGTGATTGGAATTTGGTCGTGCATTACCCCCATCCATCATCGCCTTCCTCTGTGAAAAGAAACTTGGCGGTAGAATACCGCCGAAGTTGTTCAAAGCTAGGTCAATGATTTGAAGCTTTGGCCAAAGGTAATTATCCCGGCAACCAATATTTCCATGGAATTTGTTGGATCGTAAAATCAAGATGCGCAATTTTGATAAATTTGCCAAAAAACAAGGGAAGTTACCATTTATGTTGTTGGCACCGAGATTTAAAACCTCCGCATTTGCACAATTTGCAAGGGAATTTGGAACCTCCCCTTCCAAGTGATTTCCATTCAACTCAAGGGTCCTCAAAGTGCAACCTTCCGGGAAAGTCCCCATTATGTTATCAGTAAGATTGTTATTCTGCAAATTCAATATGCGGAGGGTTGCAGTCCCTTTATCTATCAAACATTGAGGTATAGTGCCATTGAATCTATTGTTGGACAAATTAAGAATCTCAAGGAGGCTCCCGTTGCATAATGTTGGAGGGATGGGTCCAGAAAGCTTGTTATAAGAAACAGAGAAGAACCAAGCACTGGGAAGGCGGTTGCCAATTTCAGCAGGGATAGAAGAGCTGAAATTATTCCTCGAGTAGTCCACATATATTCCCACTTCATTTGGTATTGGGATTTCACCACGGAGCTGATTGGAATGAAGGTCAAGGTAACCAACAGTAGGAATAACGAAACCCCGTTGAAAACCCACTAGAAGATTAGAAGAAAGATTTAGATATCCGTTACTAATGTTCCAAATCCAATTAGGTATGAGTCCAGAAATTTGGTTGTCAGAAAGGTCTAAACCCAACAAGCTTGACTGGTTCATTAGAGGAGGGATCTTTTGTAGCTTGCAAGAAGCCAATGCTAAATCTATGAGTTGGGGAAACGATGATAAGCTTGACTCACTAATACTTGCATCGACTGCAAGCTATTGTATGAAAGCTCAAGCACTTCAAGCTTTTGTAGCCTATGGAAACTTTCTAGCTGTAGGGTGCCACTCAAGTTGTTGGAAGAAATAAAGAGGGTATTTAGACTTTGAAAATCAAACAAGTAGAAGGGGAAAGGTCCTTGTATTTTGTTTGTACTCAAATCTAGTATAACCAAAGGAGACAAGGAACCATTAGGAAGAGACCTTGGAATTTCACTGAATTGATTGTAGGAAAGATCAATTTCTTGCATTGATGGAAGGGAAAATAGGGAAGAAGGAATACTCCCATGGAAGGAATTGTTTATGAGAGCAACAAATACAAGATTTGAAAGGCCTTCAAAGTAAATGGAAGGAACTGGACCTGTTAGAGCATTATGAGAGAGGTGTATGAAAGTGAGATTCTTGGATCCCTGAAACGAAGGTATTGAACCACTAAAATTGTTGTTTGAAAAATCCAAGTAAACAAGCTGACTATGGTTTGCAAGTGAACTTGGAATTGGTCCACTGAAATAACAGTCGTAAATCTCTATCCTTCTTAGCTCCCTCAAATTCCCAATAGATTCAGGTAAATTCCCTGAAAAACTGGTGTCGCTGAGCACCAGACTTCGAAGGGACAAATTTTGTGGAAAATCGGGTAAAGAACCATTGAGTAGTTTATTGTGAGACAAATCCAATGTCTCCAGTGTCTGTACCTGCTGAAATATGATGTTTGGAAACATTCCATACAAGTTTGTCTCACGGAGATTCAAAACCGTCAAATTGGTAAAATTTGCAAAGAAATCTGGAAATGGAGATGAGAGATTGTTCACAGCCAGATTGAGTTCTGAAAGATACTGAAGGTTTTGAAGAGAAGAATCAATAGGTCCTGAAAGTGAACAACCACTCAAGCTCAAAACTCGCAGGCTAGGCAGTGAAGATGAAATGGCTTGACCCCATTCAGACCCATTTGCTGATATATTTACCCCGTCCAAATGAAGCTCTGTAAGCCCACTAAGGTTATGAACAAGTGTAAATAAATTTGGGTGCACAATTCTAATGGTAGAAAAATAGTAGTCATTAGATAGATCAAGCTTTACCAACTTCTTCAAACGCGAGAATTCCATTGGAATCTGCCCAACAAAATCAGTGTATGACAAATTCAGATATGACATACTTGTGAGGATTCCAAAACTGGATGGAATTGGTGCGGAGTCGAAGCTGTTGTGAGCCAAGTTCAGCTTCTTTAGAAACTTGAGCCCGAAAAGACTACTTGAGTCATTTAAACCTCCGGAGATTGATTCCGTGTTCAGGTCGAGACCTATAACACGGCCGAAACGGTCACACGTCACACCATTCCATTGACAACAATCGTTGTTGTGTGTCCAACTCACCAACTTGATAGAGGATTCTGGATCAAACTCGAGGCTGTTCTTCAATTGAAGTAACAAAGATTTTTGATCCTCCAGGCATTGGCTGCATACTGGAATGGTGATAAAGCAGAAAATTGTGAGTGTGGTGATTGAGAAAAACGAGGTAACTGACAGAATTCTCATTTTCTTTAGTTTTTGTGAAGCAAACTGGTCGAGATTGTTAGTGAGGTCCCATACAAGTATAATATTATATAAATTCATTTTGTCTTCAAAGGGCAAGACTTAAATGCCGACTGTGGAAGTCGTCTTGGGGTTCCTGAGACCGGAATATTTTGCAAATGAGAAAGGAAGAAAAGTAAAGGAGAATAAAAGGGATAATCGCTAGTGTGAACAAACTGCTAAAATGTCAAAATTTGTTAATTTGTGAGAAGAAGTGGGTACTCTTTCATTCTTCCTTTTTCAAAACCGTGTCAAACTAATTGAAGGAATTTTAGTCTGAACTTGATCGAACTTTGCTGTCCCCAATTGGTAAAACTTTGGAATTCGTCGTAATTGGTCCCCATTTTGATTGAAGACTTTGAATTTTTTTTTTTCCAAAAAAAAAAAGACTTTGAGTCTACAAACCGAGAATAAATTCTACACGGCCCCTCTGTGTAGAACGAAATGTGCAGTAAGCAAATGTACAAATGACACGTCACCCTAATAGCCTATTTGAGTTTCCGTTCTTTAAAACTTATAAGTTTGAAACTTATTTCGGTATTTTTTCTTTTTCTTTTTGTTTAGCTTTTGATTAAATTTTAAGGGTTAATCGTTTGTCTCGATGAGACGAATTGGAAAAGTAAAAAAAAATGGACCAATGTCGAAAAAATTCAAATAAAATGACACTTAAGCTCCAAAAAGATAGCTATTTGATACTTTTTTGTCTAAACTTTTTTTGCTTTAGATCATAATTTTTAACTTTTTAAACTCCTCTCGTCGCCAATTTTCACTCCAAAAATTTAAATGTATAGGATCAGCCCTGCTCATGTAGTAGTAATTTTGTGGCCCTTAGCATTGGCGTGGCTCCCAATCTAACCCCTTCCCAGAGAGAGAACTGTGTTGAGAAACAGCGGTGCTACAGTTCCCGACCGGAAAGGGATGCCGATTGGTTCCCGAAGGCATGCAGGGCCCACTCCGGTCACCGTACCGCCGATTCGAGCCATCCAAAAATTCTAAACAAAAAAAACAAGTTGGCCTTCGCACAAATCAATGGCATCCGATGTGAGTAAGTGCTCGATCCAAACACTCTATGTAAAATACATATATATACAAAAACATGGAGTGTTTGGATCGAGCTTTTACACACATCGTATGCCGTTGATTCTCACGTAAGCCCACTCGTTTTTTAATTTTAGAATTTTTGGACAGCTCGAATTAGCCGTACGGTTGCCGGAGTGGGCCCGGTGTGCTGTCTGGAACCGATCGGTATCTCTTTGGTTGGAAACCGTAGACTTTCTGGTTGAAAAATTGGGACACTTACCACCCCCACCCGAGTTTCAAACAGAAGTAAAATTATTATACGTTTAATTTGGTTAGACACTAACTGGTTGTTTCCCTTGAAAAAGCAAAACAATGCATTGGCCGTGTGATTGAGATGCACGGGTGTATCAGGACCACAGTCGGTCCAAATGTGGATGGACTGAAATCTGAATAGGAGAGTTCTACATGGTAGATGGAATTCATCGCCGGTTCTTTTTTGCCTCACCGAAAAGGATTTCAAATTTTCTCAAGCCACGTAGAAGGAAAAGATGAGCACGGTCACTCAGTAAATATGGCTTAGCTGGCTCTCTGCCCGCCTCCCTATTATTGATAGGCTCGGTAGGCTAAGTAATGTAAACAACGCCGTTGAAATGGACATGCTCGGGATTTCCATCGCCCAAATAAAAGTTACAACTTTGGAGTTGCTAGATTAATTGAAATGCTTAGAAAAATCAACGTAGTGTTGGACTACGGAAATTGAAGTAGATAAAGAAAAGACATCTTTTGTGTGGTCGCAAATTAACCCCTTCTACAATCTTGTTTTTTTTTTGGCCAAACGGTAGTATGTTAGTTAAATAATATTACTAGAAAGGGTATCAAGACTGTTCCATCAGTTCGAACCCAAAACCTCTCAGCACTAAGTATTGGTATACGACCAACTGAGCTAGAAGCCCTGGTCGACCCCTTCTATAATCTTGGTCGATCTTCTCTACTTAAAAGGAACGAAACTGGTAGTTACTTGCCATAAGCCCATTATCCCCACCTTCGCAACATACACGAGAAGTGCTTGAATGTAAATTGGACGATTGATGCAAGCAGTCTGTTAGAGTCACTCTTCTTGAAAAGTACTGGGAGAGAACCTAGCTACTGGAATAGGAAGGATGCTACATAGCTCTTCTTTTTCAGATTTTTCACAACCCAAATCCGGGGGTCTACGAATCTGTGACTAGCCCGTAAATCTAACCTACTACGACCTTTAATTTCACCAAGTTAAGAGACCATCACAAAAAAAAAATGCGAAAGCACTATTGGAAATATCCACCAGAGCTTCTGCTTATTGAACATTGACGGATAAATAGTACAAGCTCAATTTATTACAAATCATCAGATTTGCTAAAGCCCAACTAGAAAAATGGAAAACAGACAAGTAGCATGCCATGCCATATTATAACATGCTCACAGTTATTTATTTATTTATTCTTTTATCAGTCGATAGAGGAGATCATTTACAACATATGTTATAATACGCTCGCAGTTCAAGTAATTGAAATTACTAAATGACATAAAACAGGGATAGCAAACTTAGTGCCCCAATGCTAAAATCTTGTCCCCGCCACGTGATTGCCTGAAAAGGGGTAAAACCAGTCCGAGTGAGAATTTGGAATACCAAAGTTTCAAAGTTACCATGGGAAATTAACAACAATTTAATCAAATTCTATAATCTATGAACTAAAACAGGCTTGAAGCCAAACAACAATATTGTATACAATATGAAATCTATGATGCACATCCAATGGCATAGTAGGCATAGCAAGCATGCGGTGGGGAGCTACTCCACAAGAGAAATGATCAAATCACAACATCGCCTCCCTTATATTCTATTGCCTAAGTCTTATGAATATTAATAAACTCGTAAATTCATGTTTTGAAAATTTATCATTAAAACTGTACATAAATATTAACCCTGTTTGATATCACTTATAATTTAGATTTTCTGACTACTTATTTAAAAGACTTAGAATAAGTTGTAAACATGTTTTTTTTTTTTTATCAACAAAGAAAGATTTTCATATCATTAATAAAAATGATACAAAACAGAAACCCTATAGTGATACACCAAGGAGTATCATGCAACAACTGTAGTACCTCACCTACTACTACACCTCACCTCACATTTTTCGAAAAAGAAAATTGAAAAAAGCACCCAAAAGTTGGTAAGACACCAACAAACACCGCAAGGAACCCAACCCAAACAGATGGGCTAGGCATAGACACCTGAAACTAGAAAGATGGAACATGATTTTATTTATAGGCTTCAATAGAAGTTTTGTTTGGTTAAATAAATTGTAGAGTAGCTTATTATTAATGGAATATCTAAAAAAAATTCTAATTCCTAAATTCAAAAATTAATTTGCAGATCAGCTTGAATCGTTATATCTATAACGATTAAAAAATTAATTTGTTGAGCAGCTTGAATCGTTATAAGATATAACGATTCAAGCTGCTTCACAAATTAATTTTTAAATTTAGGAATCAGAAATTAATTTTTTGAAGATATTCCATTGATCATAAGCTACTCTACAATTTACTTAGGGAAATGATATTGGCACTCCAAAAATTGATGCAAGTACTCCAAAATCAGTGTAACTCCAAAGCCACTTTCCTTCATTTTTTGGAGTGCATGCATTAATTTTTGGAGTGCCAATATCATTTCCCTTTATTTAATCAAACAGAACTTATATTCAAGCCTATGATATAAACTTGACTCAGGAAACTAGAAAGATGGAACATTATTCATATCCCAATTTTGCAACTATATCTGCACATTTTAAGTCAATGGAACTGCTATCTTTGCCACACGATGGACACAAACCCTTACCTTATTTTACTTAATTTAAATAAGTTGAGCTAATTAATTTTAAAAATAAATAAATTACACTCTGCTTCGAGAACTTACCCTTCAGTGGTGTTGGTGTCCCCGAAGCTGCTTTATGTTGTTTCTTCTTCTTTGATTCCTTGCTCGCTGCTCTTGGTGATGAAGAATCCTCACAATAACTCTATCGAGAGGTTTGTAGTAGCATTGTCTCCATCTTTTTGAATACAAAAGTGGCACAACAATAACTCCAAACCCCACAATATACCCCAACGTAGCGGTTATGTAGACCCAATTAATCCCATCCTCATCCATATTTGACTGCCTACGATCCATTGTTGGAGTCGTTGGTTCTACTTCCTTGCAACAAGGGGTCAAAGGAGCTCCCCATAACCCTTTGTTTCCTATGAACGAAGTATTTGGAAATAGTTGAAGTTGGGGGCCAGTTGGGATCATTCCGATGAGTTGATTGTATGATAAGTTCAGGAATGCAAGAAATGTCAGACGTGCAAGTGTCACTGGGATGCTTTCGCCAAGCTTGTTCCACGAGAGGTCAAGTGATCCAAGCTGTGTTAAGTTTCCAACTGATGATGGGATTAAACCTGTGAGGGAATTGTGTGATAGGTTGAGAACATTGAGGGATTTCAGATCCCCAACTGTGTTTGGTATCTCTCCTTCGAAATTGTTGTTCGAGAAATCGATGGCGGTAAATATAGATAAGATCTTCACTAACTCGCTCTCTAACCCTTTGTTGGTAACTGTCACTGAATCCTCATAGTAGACGTTTAGAAATGCTACCTCAAAACGCAAGTAACTAGGATTTGGTCGTGCATTACTCCCATTCATCATCGCCTTCCTCTGTGAAAAGAAACTTGGCGGCAGAATGCCGCTGAAGTTGTTCAAAGCTAGGTCAATGATTTGAAGCTCTGGCCAAATATTGTTATGAATTCCTCGGCAGCTAATATTTCCCTGAAACTTGTTGGATCGTAAAACTAAGACACGCAAGTCGGATAAATTCGCCAAGAAGCAGGGGAAGGTGCCATATATGTTGTTGATACCAAGATTTAAAACCTCAGCATTTGCACAATTGGCCAAGGATTTTGGAACATGCCCTTCCAAGATATTTTCACTCAAATCAAGGGTCCTCAAAGCACAATGTTTTGGAAATGTCCCCTTTATGTTGCCCGTAAGTTTGTTGTTTTGCAAATTTAGTACACGAATGGTCGCAGCACCTGTGGCTATCAAACATTGGGGTATAGTGCCACTGAATCTATTGTTGGACAAATTAAGAATATCAAGGTTGCTCCCATTGCATATTGATGGAGGGATGGGTCCAGAAAGTTTGTTATGTGAAAGAGAGAAGAACCTAGCGTTGGCAATGCCGTTGCCAATTTCAGCAGGGATAGAAGAGCTGAAATTATTCCTTGAGTAGTCCACAAAGCGTGCTGAATCTGGTGGCATTGGGATTTCACCACAGAGCTGATTCGAACGAAGGACAAGGGTATTAAGAAGAGGAATAACGTATCCCCGTTGCAAACCCACAAGGAGATTACAAGAAAGATTAAAATTAGTTAGAGATCCATTACCCATATTCCAAATCCAATTAGGTATGACCCCAGAAATTTGGTTGTCTGAAAGGTCTAAAAAAGACAACGATTGGTTCATTAGAGGAGGGAACTTTTGGAGCTTGCAAGAAGCCAATCCTAAATATTGGAGTTGGGGAAAGGATGATAGGCTAGAGTTACTGATACTTTCATTGACTAACAAGCTATTATGTGAAAGATCAAGTTCTGCAAGATTTTGAAGCCTATGGATACTTTCTAGCTGTACGGTGCCACTGAAGTTGTTGAAAGAAAGTAAGAGGACTCTGAGACTTTGAAAATCAAAGAAGTACGAGGGAATAGGCCCTTGTAGTTTGTTACTACTCAAATCTAGTGTATCCACAGTAGACAAGGATTTGTTTGGAAGAAACTCAGAAACTTCACTGAATTGGTTTCTGGTAAGCAAAATTTGCTGCATAGATGGAAGGGAAAACAGAGAAGAAGGAATACTCCCATTGAAAGAATTATTCATGAGAGAAAGATGTACAAGATTTGAAAGTCCTTCAAAGACAATGGAAGGAACTGGACCTGTTAGAGCATTATTAGAGAGGTCTATGGAAGTGAGATTCTTGCATCCTTGAAACGAAGGTATTGAACCACTAAAATTGTTAGTTGAAAAATCCAAATGAACAAGTTGACTAAGGTTTGCAAGTGAACTCGGAATCGGTCCGCTGAAATAACAGCCGTTTATTTCAATCCTTCTTAGCTCCCTCAAATTACCAATAGATTCTAGTAAATTCCCTGAAAAATTGGTGAGGCTAAGATACAAATTTCGAAGGGACCCTTTTTCCGGAAAATCAGGTAAAGAACCATTGAGTAGTGCATTGCCTGACAAATCTAGAGTCTCCAGTGTTTGTACCTGCTGAAATATGTTGTTTGGAAATGTTCCATGCAATTCCGAATCACTGAGAATCAAAACTGTCAAGTTCGGGAAATTCGCCAAGAAATTCGGGATTGGAGACGAGATATTGTTTTGAGCCAGATTGATTTCTGAAAGATACTGAAGTTTTTGAAGGGAAGAATCAATAGGGCCTGAAATTAAACAACCACTCAAGCTCAAAACTCGCAGGTTAGGCATTGAAGATGAAATGGCCTGACCCCATTCATGCCCATTTGCTGATATATTTACCCCGTCCAAATAAAGCTCCGTAAGTCCACTAAGGTTACGAAAAAGTGTGACTAAATTTGGGTTTTCAATTTGGAATCTAGGTATCCCATCATAATAGATGTCCTTAGACAAATCAAGCTTCACCAACCTCGTCAAACGAGAGAATTCCATCGGAATCTGCCCGAAAAATTGAGTGTTCGACAAATTCAGATATCTTAGATTGGTTAGGCCTCCAAAATTGGATGAAATTTTTGCGGAGTTGAAGTTATTGTTGGCCAAGTCCAGCTTCTCAAGAAACTTGAGCTGGAAAAGACTACTTGAGTCGTTTAAACCTCCGGAGATTGATTCCGTGTTCAGGTCGAGACCTATAACACGGCTGAAACGATCACAAGTCACACCATTCCATTGACAACAATCGTTGGTTCCAACCCAATTTGCCAACTTGACAGAGGAATCTGGATTGAATTCGAGGCTGCTCTTCAATTGAAGCAACAAAGATTTTTGATCCTCGAGCCATTGGCTGTGTACTGGAATGGTGATGGAGAAGAAGATTGTGATGGTGGCGATTGAGAAAAACCAGGTAATGAATTTAGTTCTCATTTTACGTAGTTGTTGTGAAGCAAACTGGTAGATATGGTAAGTGAGGCTGGTGGATATGGTAAGTGAGGTCCCATACAAGTATATTATATAGTAAATTCATTTGTCTTCAAAGACCAAGAAATCGTCGTGGGTCCCCCCATTTTGCTTTCCAATTTGTAGTTGATGGAAAGTTTAAACAATTATTTTTGGACCACACTCAAATACAGATTCACACATATAAGTGTGTGGGCACCACGCACATTAGTGTGCAGTGTATGTGGTTATGTAAAGTGGGTATTGAAGTTCAGAACCGCTGCACCAAAAACTTTTTTAAGACGGAGCTATGAAAATAATTTACAGCGCTCAATCGCGCCCGTTGAAATGTGTTTTGGATGGTTCAAATTTGAAAAAATTATGAATTTGAGCAATCCAACACTCTTCAACCAAGAATTTTTAAATAAATAATGCTGCATAGTAGTACATTTATCCTTTATGATATTATTTTTCTTTTTGAAATGGATAGGGATGCACCAAATTGCATGCGATTATATGTAAACATGACAAATTCCGAAGTACCCAAAAAAAATATGTAAAGATGACTAAGATGACCAACCATACTTAGTAGTTAAATAGGATGCACAGAAACATGTATTCTAGATTTTCTTTGGTCGTGTTCTTTTTTTGGGTGTTAATTGGAAATTTTTTGTTAACCAAAGTCACTGATGTTCTTTGGTTTACCGTATATCTTTCAAGGCCAAGTGTTTAGGCCGAGAGGGGATTAATAGTTTGCTGGGTTGGGTTGTTACAAATGGTATCAGAGCCCTGCCTTAATCCAAGTGATGGTTAGGATGCATTTTGCCTCCACGGACACCAGGAGCGGTTGCTAAGACTATGCAATGAAAGACGTTGGATCCATGAGGGGAAAAATTATTATATTCAAGCTTTGGGATGAGTGAGTGCTAGCTTATTCGGACATTGGTTGGAAGCAAGAGCTTTACTTAATAGATTAACATCCACCGAAGGCTACATGGTACCTTCTTAGGCATACCTTTAAGGCAAGTATATAGGCTAAAAGAGGATCCATGCATGGTTAGTCGAGTTTGGTTATTACATTTTTTCCATCAGAGAAGCTACGGAGATGCTGCTATATTATATATTTGTTCAAGTGATTTCTCCATGCTTGACTAGTCTATTTTTTATAGCTATATATTTGGAATGGAGGAATGCTGCTATATTAGCTACATTTTTCTTCTATCAGAGAAGTTACTAAGATGCTGCTATATTATATATTTGTTCAAGTGATTTCTCCATATTTGACTAGTCTGTTTTGATAGCTATATATTTGGAATGGAGGAATGCTTCTATATTAGCTCCATTTTTTCCATCAGAGAAGCTACTAAGATGCTGCTATATTATATATTTGTTCAAGTGATTTCTCCATATAGCTACATATTTAGAATGGAGGAATGCTGCTATATTATAGATTTGTTACAGTAATTCTCCATGTTTGACTAAGTCTAGTTTGATAGCTATAGATTATAAGCTTACCGTCCTCTAGCGATAATAACGGGAAAATCGAGAAATTACATGTCCAGTTGTGTTAATTGGTCCCCCTTTTGCTTTCATTCTTGCTTAGTTTGTTGGAAACCGTGTCAAACTAATTGGTCCACTGAAAGATTTTTTGTGCTCAAGAAGAAGAGTCAAAGACTTCATCTTTGAACAGGTTGTTGGGAGCTCTAGTTGGAGGCTCCCAGAAAGCAGTAACATTGGACTGGAAAGGAGCATCACTCTTTAATATATTCACACTTTTGATTTGAAGAATTACAGAAGAGTTTTTCTTCCACCATTCAACTAATTAAGAGGGGCAGAAGTCAAATACTTTGCTTTGAATTTGAATAATCAAAACTGTCAACACAATTCCCCAAATTGATCAAAATGTCAAATACTTTTTGCACGTACATATATAATCTCGCTCCCCATCACCTGCACCCAATTTCACTCTTGCTTCCTACAACTAAGCATACCGTCCTATATTACAAACTAGCGTTTGTGTCTGTCTGATGCATGAGATTAAAAAAATTCCATTGGTTTATTTTCAGACCCGTGTATCGAACGGAAAAAAACAATAGTTGATAAAAAAGATAGTTTAATATTTTATACGGTTCCATATCTGATGCACACTAGCATTGGTCACATTCTATATACTGAAAGATGTGTAATGAAAAATGAATTTGGAGTCAGGGACAGAACCAGTATTTCATATATAAATAGGGGAGCCGAATTATGACCAACAAAATTTTGAAATTTGAAGGTTCGAAAATTTAATAGTTTGTGTTTGGTATAGATTTTGATGGAGGTTTTTTTGGATAATGAGTAGAGAGAGATATAAATGGAGAGAGAAATGAGATAAATATTGAAGGAAAAACTTATAGGCCAGACCGTGCACAGAGTGAGGGATTGGATTTTCGGACTAAAAAACGAAAACATTCTTAAAGCATTTAAATGTCTAAATAACATCAAATCCAAAATACAATATCTACGTATTCTCATCAAACAAAAACAACTAATATTAACATTAAAATTCTTTTTTTAAAAATTCGAAACAACACGGGGGGCCATGGCCCCCATATGCCCAAGTTTAGCTCCGTCTCTGTTTGGAGTACCACGTGATGGTACCCAGTGGCATAGAATTTCCTGTGATGTGTGATCACTCGTACTTTCCTCAAAAGACTACTTTGGAAGTCGTCTTGGGTCGTCCCCCTTTGCTTAATTTCCAATTATAGCTCAAGACTTTGAATCTCCATACAACATCAAGGTCAAGGTCTTCGGAGTTTAAAGTCTAAATGGTCTCTCTAGAATATTGGGTTGGTACCCAGTGGCATAGAATTTCCTGTGATGTGCGATCACTTGTACTTTCCTCAAAAGACTACTTTGGAAGTCGTCTTGGGTCGTCCCCCTTTGCTTAATTTCCAATTATAGCTCAAGACTTTGAATCTCCATACAACATCAAGGTCAAGGTCTTC
>BPLS01028130.1:0-14140 GCA_019656275.1 Rhododendron kiyosumense
CTATGCGCCCTGGGCGCAACGGTCCACTCCATTGCGCCCCTGGCGCATCCACAAAGCTTCAAAAACCAACCAAATTTTGCGGTCTTGCAACGGACACACCTGAACTCCGATTTAAACATGGTTTGAAATATTGAAAAGCTTATCTAACCTACTTTCCGACCAAATTAGTTTTGACTCCAATATTATGTATTCATCAAATGATATGACAATTTCGCCTTCAACAGGTCGAAAAATAAGTTATTTATCGAATAATCATTCAATCGCTCTATTTTAAACCGAATGGAAACCTATATTATATCGTTAAAGAAGGTATTCAAAGTACTTAAAAATGGTGGGTTTTACCCAAAAAGATTATAGGTTTTGGTTATTGTGAAGTTGCTCAAAAGTAAACCTATTCAAAGACTGAAACATGATTTCGTGCCCTTCCGCTCTTTCATTTTTTTTCGGTACTCGCAATCCTAGTTCTATGCTAATCTTTATTTCTTCAGAGTTTGAGAGAGTTTATAGTGCTTTCCGCACTTCATCAAAGCATCTAAAACTTGTTAATCATCGGGATTCGCCTGACGAGATTTCAACATGTACATATACGATACCAAATTTTGGTGTCCATGCCCCCAACCAAATTTGGTGTCTATGACTAAATTTTATTGTTTATACGATTGGAGTCCACAATATTGTAATACTAATACTTTGAAAATCATTGCTATCAATATAGCAATTGTCTTTATCCAATTTCAGATAAGGAAGATGCAATCTTTTTACCGAAATGAATGACTTTTCGACTCATTGAGGGTAACAAGGTCATATCTTTTGATATGCAAACATTTTAGATTCAAACTTGTTGGGTTAGAAAGAACACTTCACTAGCTTTTAAGCGGTTCAAACCTTGCAAAAATCGAAGTTCGGGAGTGTCTGAGACAAAATTGCAAAGTTTGGGCAATCATGGGGTCTAAGTGTGCCCCAGGCGCACTTCCATGCGCCCTAGTCGCACGCCATTGCACCCCAGTCGAATCCTCAAAGCTTCAAAAACCGACCAAACTTTGCGTTCTCCCCACGGACACTCCCGAACTCTGATTTACACATGGTTTAATTGAACTGTTTAAAAATTTATCTAGCCTAGTTTTCAACCAATTTAGATTTCACTCCAAAATTATATATTCATCAAAGGATATTGCAATTTTGCTCTCAACTGGTCGAAATATAAGTTATTTTTGCAATGATCCTTTAATCACTCTATTTGAAACAAAATGGTAACCTATTATATATCGTTCAAGAAGGTATTCAAAGTACTAAAAAATGGTGGGGTCTAACCAAACCGATAATAGATTTTGGTTTATGAAAAGTTGGTCAAAAGTAAACCAATTCTAAAGACTAAAACATGTTTTCGCATCCTTCCACTCTTTCTATTTTTTATTCGGTACTCGCATTCCTTATTCTATGGTATTGTTTTGTTTCTTATGAGTTTGAGAGAGTTCACAGTGCTTCCACACTTTATCAAACCACATTTAATCATCGGGATTTGCCTAACGAGATTTATACATTTACGATGCCAAGTTTTGATGTCCATGCCCCTAACAAAATTTGGTGTCTATGAATAAATTTTATTGTTTATATGATTGGATTCGACGATAGTGTAATACTTTGACAATCCTCTCTATCGATCTATCATAGGTCGTTATCCAATTTCAGAAGAGGAAGATGCAAGCTTTTTACCGAAATGATTTACTTTTCGACACATTGAGGGGAAACAGGTCATATCTTTTGATATGCAAACATTTTAGATTTAAACTAGTTGGGTTAGAAAGAATACTCAACAAGCTTTTAAACGGTTCAAACCTTGCAAAAATTGAAGTTCGGGATAATCCGGGACAAAGCCGCAAATTTTGAGCAATCGTGGAGTCTTAGTGTTCCCAAGCCGCAATTCTATGCACCCTAGTCGCACGCCATTGTGCCCCGGTCGGATCCTTGTAGCTTCAAAAACTGACCAAACTTTGCGGTCTTCCCACGGACACTCCCGAACTCTTATTTATACATGGTTTGAAACATTGAAAAGCTTATGTTGCCAAATTTCCAACCAAATTAGTTTTGACTGCAATATTATATATTCGTCAAAAGATATGGCAATTTTGCCCTCAACAGGTCGAAAAATAAGTTATTTTTGGAATAACCCTTGCATCACTCTGTTAGATTGCCTTAGAGATGGATTGTTAATCTCGTAGCACGTTCGAGATAGGCAGGTCGATCGGGCATCACATACGAATTGCCAACACATCCCATAGTTTTGAAGGGGGAGACGCCCGGTTCTCGATCTAAACAGCACCCCTGGACCGGAGCATAGCTCTCTCGGAACCTACCTTAGCGACTTAACCATTGCTTCCTATTGGCTTCGGGCCGAAAGAGAGTGAGATGTTAAACCGAATGGAAACCTATTTTATATCATTAAAGATGGTATTCAAATTACTAAAAAATGATGGGATCTAACCAAAATGATTATAGGTTTTGGTTTATGAAAAGTTGGTCAAAAGTAAACCAATTCAAAGACTAAAACATGTTTTCACGTCCTTCCACTCTTTCTATTTCGTTCGTTGCTGTTTACATCCTAAAATATGCCACGCAATGAGAAAATTACACGTGGCACCGAATGGTGCATTAGCCAAACAGAGCATGTCCCAATTAGACCCGAAATATAGAGGATTATGGGGTTTAATGATGATGCTATTTTAATACTAAACGGTATCGTTTTGATTAGAACCGGCGACGTTTGGATAGCAATCAGGGATGATTTAAAAAGTGGTTGAGTTCAACCGTTGATTAATCTTTAGGATCATCGAACGGTGCCATTGCTGTCTTGATTTATAACGAAAATTGGACGCGATTGCAGGGAATCATTTGGGAAGCCAGTCGTGTGACACTAATTCACGTTGCATAAAAACAGGAGTACCACGATCTAGAAAGCAGCCACGAACACCATTATCAAAGCATGAAGTGAGAGAAGAATTCTGGAAATATCAAAGTAACCGTTCGAAGGCCCCTCTCAACCGGTTTATGTGGAAGTTCAAACAGAAACGTGGGCATCAATCGAAGTCGTGGAGATAGAAGATCGAAGGTAGACCCAACGTCTATAAATAGAAGAGTAAAGCAAAGAGAGAGCCCCCCTACGAAAATTCATATCATCTGACAATTCATACAAAATGATTGCTCAGAGATTTAGTGTTTAGATTAGTTTAGAATAAGATCTTTCTATAAGTTGAAAGCTTATTTGCATGTAAGACCACTTTCGATTAAATTCAAGTTCTCTTATTTTCTTTTAAGTTTTTTCTTACCAGAGAATAGTCGTTTGTAAGTCCACTTTCGATTGAATTCAGTGTGCTTATATTTCTGCATTATTCTTGATAAAATCTTAAGAGTGTTTACATACAAACTTACATTTGATTAGATTCAGGTTTGTTTGTGTTCAATCATCTTTTTTGATTCGAAGAGTATCAATCTTTTATTTGGTTGATACCTTAAGGAAAAATCCTCTTAGTTGAGGTAATCGAATGGATAACACAGTTGCCTGATTCAAATTAGTTGTTTCAAATCAATTTGAAAAGAATAATTTCTTTTTTGAAGTTAGTTCTTTTCTGGCACGCCCGCACACAATCATTTGCCATTTGATTGAGCTAATTCAGCCCAAACAATTTTTGGCATGCCCGGTGGGACTCGAAGGTGTCAAAATGCCAAGGCTTCGAAAACAAATAGGAACACCCGTTGGTGATCTAGTGCCAGAGGAACAGGCTGTGCCAGAACAGGCCGCAGAACCAGGAACGCTTATAAGTCCTGTTTTTTCTCAATTGGCTTTGGGAATGGGAGAGCCTCTTTACGAAATGCCTCATTGTGAAGTGCCTCCAAATTTCCAAGGGAGACAAGCTAGTGGCAAGGACCACGATAAGGGGGAAATGTTTAGAGAAGTGATGATAGCTTCTTGACAGATGGCTCAAACCCAAAGAGCTGTAGAGACCCGTGTTTTAGGGCCGTATTTTTTTTTTTTAAGAAATGTTAAAATTATCGAGTGATGACGTAAATAGTGGAAATTTGAATAAAAGCATGGTTATAAGATTAGGGGATTAATGTGACATAATTGCAAGTGCAGGGGTGATAGTGTGATAAGTATATATGTATATGTATATGGCGTCCAGGGAAAAAAATCATTTTTCCCCTTTTCTCTTTTTTTCTTTCTCTCTCTATTCTCTCGGCTCTCCTCCGAAAACCTCTCCTCCACTTCTCTCCTCGATTTCATCTACTTAGGGTGTGATCCCGAACAAAACCCAAGAATTAAAGTCGTCATACGGGGCGCGGGCTTCCTATCCATCCAAGGAAAATCGTGATTGGACAACGTGGGAGCTCGGTTGACTTGGTCAAAGGGTCGGGTTTTGTTCAAAACCCGTGAGGTAGGGATTTCTCACTCCTATTATATGTTTATGAGTTGATTCGGTGTTTGAATCGTGCCTTAGATCGCTGTTTTCGTTGTTAAAAATGTTCTGGTGAAGTCTGAAAATCGTGTACTGAAAACCCAAGTCCTACCGGTAGGAGTTTTAGTCCTACCGGTAGAAAAGCTGTCCAGAGATGTCATTTTCGTGAAATTGTGGTCTCCTACCGGTAGGAAAAAGTGTCCTACCGGTAGGAAATGAAAATTCAGCATTTTTGGCAAAACTTCGAACGGGCATAACTTTTTCATCCGAACTCCGTTTTGGGCAAATTTTATATCGAAATTCATGTACCGGAAATGTACTTTCCAATGGTGGTGGTCTCGTCTCCTAATTCCTAACCAATAAGATTTGGTAGCCAAAATAAGATGGATATACTCGTAAGTGTTGCAAAATCCTTTTCCTTAGAATCGTTTGGGTGAGACACGGGTGTTCTGAGGTTCTCTTGAGTACTAGTTGAATGAGTTGACGAGGCTTGTGGTATATTTAACGCTTGGTAGTGGTCATTGGGTTCCGTATGAGTCGTTTGACACCTAAACAAGGGTTTAGCGAATATAAGGAATATAGGTTGGCGAAGGTTGAATGTGTTGACATGCGATGTGTAAACGAACACATAGAACACTCCTTTGAGTTAAATAACGCTAGGCGTGGATACATGAGACATTTCCTTGTGTTTGATATGTGGTACACCTCTTGCGTGGCTTATATGATTTCATGAGTTGCAAGGTAGAAATCTATGAATCGTTGCGAGAGATTATCTTTTGACGTGTGAGTGCTTGTTCGGTGATGAGAAACTACTCACGTAATGATTGCAAGTTGATTGAGATGAAATTATCTATACTATTCCTACGTGAATAAGTTTTCATTGTGAATTCATTATTTGTGACTGAGATGAATGGTTAGATTGTAAAGAGTATCGGAGGAATTGTGGTATGGTGACCTGTGATGTGTGACTTGAATTAGCCCCATTAGTGAGGGAGGCACTAGTGGAGAGTATCGGGATTTCTTAATTGGCCCGGCTGGAGCTTTTGCTCATGATACTAAATGATGATGAAATTGTGACATGATGTAAATGAAAAGGAGGTATCAGTGTGAAAGTGTAAGTGGTACGAAAGATATTGGTGTTGCGATTCTTTGATTAAGATAGTTTCATAAGTCAGGATATTGGATTGGTAATTCGAAGTAATGTGAGGGACAGTGGTAGTCACGAGAAAATCGTATAGATAGTAAGTCATAGTGATCGAATTAGAGTTTTGACGTGTAGTCACGGTACTTCATTTATGTCATCGACGTTGGGACAATTACTAGTCGTGTTTTGTTTCACCTTTGAAATACCGTACCTTGCTTTTGTTATTCATTCTACCAGCTGTCCTCCCATTTGCATATAATAGTTGTGTAGATTTCTCTACTGGGCTAGTGTAGCTCAACCTATCATTTTTCAGGTATGAACCCGGGGCAGTAGCATGGAGCGAAGTGCATGCATTCAAGTTCATATTTTTCGAAAGAAGTGGTAAAAGAGACTTATGGACTTTTGATAAAATCTGTTTTGGGAATGTAATAGAACCTTAACTTTAATTCTTTTACGATGTAATATATTCAAACTCGTGGAGTTGGAATTGTAATTTAATGATTGGGGCATGGTGAATTCTTTTGGGGTATTATGTAAGATATTGTGAGGAGTTTTATTTATGAAAAGCTTTCTTTATTTATGATAAAAATCGAGGGCGTGACAAGAGCCATGATCAAAAGCATAAGAAATAGGTTGCCTACCTTAGAGCCAACAAGAAATCGTCAAGGGAATATTGGGCTAGATAATGCTAACTTAAGCACTCACCAAAGTCCCTTAGAAGGAAGGCTTGGAGAGGATGTTGGTAAGGGTAAGATGAGGTCTAGAACAGGTAAAGAAAAGATGTACCCAGAAGAAATACCACAATCTTGGTATGAGCCAGTGAAGCCTACAAAGCCTGTTCTAGAAATTCCAAAGCAATCTCATGGTATTACTATTGGGTTTCCAAGAAACGCTAGAGATAGGCAGAGTGTTAACCCTCTCTTTGAACCCACACTTGAGGGATGGGAGGATGACATAGAGCTGGAATGAGTTTATAGACCCGAGAAAAGGGGTGATAACCCACAGCATTCTCGACTTTGGCTTTCCACTTCATGAAAATTGCGGATACCTCTGACTTATATTTCATGAAGTAGATCCATACTTTTCTCGAGTGAGCATCGATGAAAGTAACAAAGTACCTCGACCCACCAAGAGAATGCACTGGCGCGGGACCCTATACGTCTGTATGAACAAGCTCCAGCTTGTTTGGCTTGGGAGGTCTGCCACTTTTCTAGAAACTAACCCGCCTCTGCTTGCCAAAGATAAAATCTTCGCACATGTTGAAATCCACCGACTCAACTGGCAGCTCCCTTATGTCTGCAGAACCTTCATCCCCTTCTCGCTTATATGTCCCAACCTGTCGTGCAACAAACTTGAACTCATTTGGCTCTCTGGCCGCGGACCTTCCGCTAGCCTACCCTCGTGCGGTACCACCTTCGCGAGACCTTTGCGATCCTCGCACGGGACCACCCCTGCGAGTCCTTCCGCGATGGCAAGTGAATGACTCCCATGTGAAGTTTAATAGAGAGTACCTACTTTTTTTCCACGCGCTACCACCATGGTACCGTTGGAGACCTTCCATGCGTCTCCTGTGAATGTTGAGGTATATCCTGCTGCTCCCAATTGCCCAACTGAAACAAGATTCCTCTTCAGCTGCGGGACATCTCTGACATCCTTCAAACATCATTTAAACCCCTTCGTTTCAATCTGCACATCACCCATTCCCACTATACTATCTACATGGCTCATCATCGCCCAAGTATACTTGCCCAAAGTCGCCTGCTACATAGTTATTCAAAACCCTCTTATTAGCAATCGCATGGAATGAGGCGCCCAAGTCAACCACCCATGACTCCGCGATACTGTCCATTGAAAGAACAAGTGCATCTTGTACGATGTGGGCTTCCTGCTCACCATTATTCTTCTTTGGAGCCTTACAGATTGAAGACATGTCACCCACCTAGCCACAGTTCCAACATTCACCTTTAAAGCCGCGTACTTGTGTTTTGCCGCGTGACTTCAATTGGCTCTTGTTCTGGTTCTGACCACCCCTGGTCTGGCCTCTGCCTCTCTGCTCAAAACTTAGAGCTGAACCTGAACCGCTGGAGCCTGACGCTCCCTCGAGCAATTTCCTTCTAACTTCCTCAGTCAGAATCAAACTGACTATATCATTCAGTTTGAGTTTCTCCTTCCAAGCCGAATTACTAATCGCAGTAATCGTACCCTATCAGCTCTCTAGCAACTGAGACAAGATTAACAAGGCTTGAACCTCGTCGTCGAACCCAATACCAACAGAGACCAACTGGTCCACTATTGTATTGAACTCACTAAGATGTTTCATAAACGAACCTCCTTCAGGCATCTCGAAGTTGAACAACTTCTTCATCAAGTACACCTTGTTTGCTACGAACGGCTATTCATACATCTCTACGAGCGCGTTCATCAGGTCGGATGTAGTTTTTTCTTTCAATATATTGTGCGCAACCGACTTCGAGAGTGATAACCGGATCAGACCTATCGCCTTTCGGTCAAGAACATCCCATTCCGCGTCAATCTCACCTTCTTTTTTCTTTACCCAGCAGCGGCCTGTAAAGATCCTTCTGGTACAAATAGTCCTCCATCTGCATCTTCTAGAAAGCAAAGTCCAACCCATAGCTCCCTCGGAAATCCGAACTGCCCAAAAGCTTCAATCGGAAAACTGTTGAACACCCTTACCGCAACCGCAGCTCTGATACCAGTTCTTGGTAAATCGGAGCCTTGCGCTCAGCTCAAAACAAACAAAAAAACACTTCAGGATCTTAGGATATTATCATCACAGAAAACAAACCAAAGAAAAGAAAGAGAAAGAGGAATAGAAAAACAGAACACACAGATATACGAGGTTCAGCAACTTGCCTACATCCCCGGGAGCCACACCAGTTCACTATGAACAAAGAAAACTAAAGATTACAAGTCTTCTCTTTCCTCTCTGAGAAAAATTTTCTCTTGCACTCTCTCTCTCTCTAGAATTCTCTCTCGTATAGCCTCAAGAAATAATGAATACGGCAACTAATATTTATAAGCAAACCTTAAGTGATAGCTAGACCCGTCCAACCAACTTGGGCTGTGGCCCACGGCCCATCCCGGCTGCAAGCCTGTCTGTTGCGCGCTACCTGTTACGAGCCTGACCGCGTGCCTACCTGTTGCGGAACTCTCCGCGTTGGTCACAGACCTTTGTTGCTGAACTCTGTTGCTGAAAATTGTCTGCATCCCCAACACATAACAGATTGACAAATCGACTATCATACAGGAAAAGCTTAATCTTGAAATAACCAAAAAAAGCCTTGTGAAACGTGTGAATAAACAAGAACCTTGGGTAGTAGAAATAAGCGAACAACACTGCTGTACTGAATTTTAAAATCATTAGCCTTGCCCTTGTAGCCTCAAAAATGAAAGATGATGTTCAACATTATACCGGCCCCTACACAAAGAAATGGCTTCCATCAGATCTTTTAAACAAAAGCTTAAAAACCCGTAATTTACTCAGGAAAAAATGAAAGATGCCAGCTGAAACCACAGCACTTACCTTGGAGTAAGAATCGCAATCCCTTCAAATGTAACAACAGATTCTTCACCTCCTGCCCCAACATCGGCCATTGACACGATTTTGTCACGGAAAACCTACCATAAAGCAACAATGATTAGTAGTTTCGATTTTATTCCAAGTCGTTGACTGTTCTTGATTCTTAGCTAGTTCTATTTCGGTTTCCTTTCTTCTGATGGATTTAGTAGCTTCTTTTCCGGTTTTATGTCTCAATTCGTCTGCGGGAAAATCTGAAAACCCTAAAAATCAGAAATTTCCAAAAACCCCTACAAATGTTGGCGTTTCTTCTGGGGCTCAAGTTAGTCCACGTACCATTGGTCATAAGCTTGCTTCGCTTGATTTGAATAAGGCTCTAGGTGGCCCTAAGTGGACTAAGGTTCTTGCCTCTTCGGCAGATGATGTGAAGAACAGACGTATGTCGTTGTCTTATCGTCCTCCCCAAGTTTGGGGTTCTAGGGTTGTGGTTTGCCCTCCTTAGGAAGTTGAAGATAATGGTTCCGATTTGTGGTCCGACTGCATTGTTGGCTATTTTCTTGATAAGAAAGTGGCATTTCCAATTGTTAAGAACATCGTCATGAACATTTGGCGGAAGTTTGGGATATACGAGGTATTGGCGAACGATCAGGGGTTCTTTTTCTTTTGATTTACTCAGGAAGGGGCACATCGCAAAGTTATGGAATCTAGTCCCTGGCCTATTGCTGGGCACCTTATGATCTTAAAGAAATGGCGGCCTCAAATGGTTCTTCAAAAAGAGCAGTTGAGCTCCATTCCCATTTGGGTTCATTTTTCTAATGTTCCCTTAGAGTTTTGGAATTCAGAATGGCTGAGTTATATTGCAAGTGCCATAGGAGAACCCCTGTATGCTGATGATAAAGTAAGATTGGCAAACACTTGAATTTTGCAAAAATCTGTGTGGAAATTAAAGTTGATTCTCCATTGTTGGAGACTATGGATGTCGAATTTGCTAATGGGCATACTGCTACTGTTAATGTAAAGTACCCTTGGAGGCCTTCTCGGTGCTCTAGGTGTCATGTTTTTGGGCATTCAGAGGCTAGTCATAAGGATGTTGCTGCTCCTGAAGGGATGGGTCTATCTTCTGCTGCTACTGATCCTTTTATAGTAGAGGATCAGGTTGTTGATGTTATTAAGTCCCTAGTTCATTCTAAGGAGAGTGCTCAAGCAACTGTTCCATCTAGGATAAGCTCTATTCCAGTTCTTGTTCCCTGTCCTATGGAGCAAGGTGTGGTGGTGTCAGCCAATAGACCTATACCTCATTCTCCTGTTAAGGCTAATGTTGGGAATTCTGGAAGGATTGGGCTAGTTAGCCCTGCCAAGGCTGGAAGTCTTACTTCTACTTCTACAATTAAGGCTTCTCCATTAAAACCTGGCGTGGTCATGTCCGACGATTTAATTTCAGAAATTTTTGTTGGTAGTAAGAGAGGTCTAAAGGAGGGTGTTATGGAGTCAGTTTCTATGTCAAAATCTCCTTTGCTTAGAGAAAATCCTAGTCTCTCAAACACATTTGCTATCCTCGATTCTACATGTCCTCTGGAATGTGGGATTGTGGATGGTGTTCTCTCTTCTCAGGAGGATGGTCCTAGTTCCTTTGCCAAAACTCCTGTGGTCAAAAAGACTAGGGGAAAGGGTAAAGGAGATAAAGGTGGTGGGGGTGGTCCCCCTGGGAAAAAGGGGCGAAAGTAAATTCTATTGTTTTTAATGTTGAAGGCAGCTGTTTAAAACATTAGGGGGTTAAATAACCCTCATAAGAAAAAAGAAGTGTTTTCTTTTATTAATTCTCAACAACTTTGTTTGATGGGTGTTATGGAAACCAAGATTAGAAGGGAACATTTGGATGCTGCTGTATGTAAGTGTTTCCCTTCTCATTGGCTTCACACTACCAATCTTGATACTTCTGGTTCTACTGCTAGAATTATCATGGCTTGGGATCCAAGAGTGTTGGCTGTTACTGTCATTTCTGCTTCTTCTCAACTGGTCTTGGGGAAGGTGGAAGGGATTGCTTGTCACATAGAGTTTTTCATTTCCGTGATATATGGGTCTAACAGTGTTAGTGAGAGGAGGGGGCTTTGGAGTGCTCTTCGTCATGCTAACTCTGTTGTTGGGACTTCTGCTTGGTTTTAAATGGGTGACTACAACGTTGTTTGTAAAGTTAATGAAAGGATGGTGGGTTTTGATAGTTTTGCTGCTCTTGAGTTTAATGACTGCCTTCATGATTTGGAAATGGATGATATGCCAACTAGGGGATTTTGGTACACATGGTCGAATAAACAATGAGGTTTGGGAGATCACAAGAGCAAGGTGGACAGGGCTTTGGTGAATGCTCGATGGATGGATGTTTTTCCATAGTCAGAAGCATGCTTCCTTGCTCCAGGTGCGTCGGATCACTGTAAAATCCTAGTGTCTATTTTGCCTGCTGTAGCTCTTAAACGGCCTTTCAAATTCTTTTCCTTTTGGATGTTGCATGCATCTTTTAGAGATTTACTATTTGCTTCTTGGTCTGGTCCTGTGGAGGACCAATCTAACATGCTTCAGCTCAGTCTTAAGCTTAAAAGGCTCAAGCCTATTTTGAGGAATCTGAATAAGGCGCATTACTCTCATATCAGTCTAAGGGTAGAGCAGGCTAAGTCCCATATTCATCAAGTTCAGAAGGAGTTTTTTGATAATCCTCACGATCCTGTTTTATGTTCTCTTGAAAAAGAGGCTCTCTGTACGTACATGGAGCTTAGTTTGGCAGAAGAAGGGTTTAAAAAGCAGAAATCTCGAGTCAAGTGGCTAACTCTTGGGGATCAAAATACTAGGTTCTTTCACCAAATAATAGTAGCTCATAGATGCAAAAGTGAAATTCTGAGTTTGATGACTGAGAATGGGATTAGATTGGAGGATCCTAGTGCTATTAAGCATGAAATTCTTAGTTATTACAAGGGTTTGCTCAGAACCTCCTTTGCTACTGATGACAGCTTTTTCCCAGAGCTAAGGCAGGCAGTTCAGGTTCGCATCTCTCCTGACTTAAGGGCCGCTCTGATTCATTCTATTTCTGATCTTGAGGTCAAAAATGCTATTTTTTTCAATCCATGGGGATAAGGCTTCTGGGCCTAATAGGTTTAGTTCTTCTTTTTACCACAAAATTGGGATATTATGGGGCCAGATGTTATCAAGGCTGTTAAGCAGTTTTTTGAGATAAGATTTTTGCTAAGAGAATGGAACTCAACTGCCATATCCCTTGTACCTAAGACTTCTGCCCCTAGAACTATCAAAGATTATAGACCAATCTCGTGTTGTAATGTCCCCTATAAGTGCATTTCAAAAATCCTTGTACCTCGTCTCCAACCTTTCTTATCCTCTCTAATCAGGCCTAACCAATTAGCTTTTATCAAAGGGAGATCTATAGTGGATAATGTGTTACTTATGCAAGAGTTGGTTCGAGATTATCATAAAAATCAAGGTTCTCCAAGGTGTGCTCTGAAAATAGACCTTATGAAAGCCTATGGATTCCGTCGATTGGGGTTTTTTTTTTTGAAGTTTTGAAAGTTATGGAGTTCCCTCCTCAGTTTCTTAAATGGATCAAGGCTTGTGTTTCCACTGCTACATTCTCTGTAAGCATCAATAGGGAACTGGTGGATTATTTTCCTGGAAAAAGGGGACTACGGCAGGGGGATCCTCTATCCCCTTACCTATTCCTTTTAGTTATGGAAGGGTTTTCTTCCATTTTGCAGCAAAGAATCAGTCAAAGTGTCTTTTCTTTTCATCCTCGATGCAGGGCCTTACATCTTTCTCACCTTATTTTTGCGGATGATCTCTTCATCATGTGTGGTGCAGATCCTTTATCCTTTTGGCTTATAAATGGTATGTTGCAAGATTTCCATTCTATGACTGGGCTTAAGCCAAATCTCCAAAAGAGTTGTGTCTACTTTGCTGGTGTTTCTGCTGAGAGTAAAGGAGTTTTGCAGCAAATCTTAGCCATCCCAGAAGGTATGCTTGCTGTTTGGTATTTGGGTGTGCCCCTCATCACAACTAGGCTACATGCTTTAGATTGTCAAATGTTGTTGGATAAAATTCTTGGTAGAATTCAGTCTTGGACCAACAAGTTATTGTTATATGGAGGCAGGGCTGAACTCATTAAATCTGTCTTGTTTAGTACTCAAATTTTCTGGAGTTCCATTTTCATTTTGCCCCAAAACGTGCTTAAGGGTATTGAGAAACTGCTTCAATCCTTTTTCTGGTCAAGGACTGAGTTAATGAGTATTGGTGCAAAGGTTTCTTGGGCTGATGTGTGTGCTCCTAAGGAAGAAAGAGGCCTTGGTTTTAGGGTTCTCAAGGACTGGAATAGGGCTGCCATGACAAAGCACTTGTGGGCTATTGCTCTTAAGGCTGACACTTTATGGATAAAATGGATTCACATGCACATACATTATCAAAGATCATTGCTTATGGTCAATGGCTATTCCAGGTTCTGCCTCTTGGACAATTTGAAAATTATTCAATCTTCGATCTCTTGCACAACCTTGCATCAGTTATGTGATTGGAAATGGTAGTAAGACTTTTCTATGGTTAGACAACTGGCATCCGTTAAGCCCTCTTTATACTAAGTTTGGTTCCAGAATTGTGTATAACTTGGTCAGGAATTTGTTTGCCAAAGTAGTATCTATAGTTGCCAATCATGATTGGAAGTGGCCCAGATGTAGGAACTCTGTTACTAGGGAAATTATTCAGCACACCCCTGCTTCTCTCATTCCCCATATAGATCAAGAGGACATTGTACGATGGAATCTCAGTGCCAATGGTCAGTTTCAATTCAATCTGCGTGGAATGCTATAAGGAGGCAACATCCTTATGCTAGTTGGGCAAAAGTGGTGTGGTTTAAACATGCTGTTCCACGATGGGCTATCATCCAATGGTTGGCAATTCTGGGCAGGCTTTCTGTCACACCCCAAAATGAGAAGTGACCGGCCATGAACCACAAGACCA
>BPLS01028131.1:0-25148 GCA_019656275.1 Rhododendron kiyosumense
CCTTTGAGTCCATCCAATTTTAGAAGCTTCAACATCGAATCTCAATGTACAAAATAAGCTTCCTTTTTCCATGTACTCATACAACAAGAACATGCATCTGTTGTGCAAACAAAATCCGTACAATCGCACAATGTTTTTGTGTCGTACATTAGTTAACATTTGGATCTCATTCCTAAAACACATGTCGAAAGCCGGCTCCTCTGCTTCAAATCGGTGAAGTTTCTTCAAGGCAACTACTTTGCCGCTTGGCAACTGAGCTCTGTAGACGCTGCCATATCCGCCTGTTCCAATGCAAAATCTGATGTCAAAGTCATTTGTTGCTCTGATGATGTCTTCGTATGCAATTCTCCCGTTGTGCGTCAATATGGAACAAAAATCCCCATTGCTTGTTGCTCTTGCCTCAGGTTCGATTTCTCTGGCCTTACAGTAACAAAAATATGCAATTGCAAGGATTGTGAGAATGAAAACTGTGATGAGAAAAGAAATTATGGCAGTAAGCAACGCTAACAGATGATGGGGAGACATATTTTAAAGTATGTATTGTTTTTTTGTTTAAGGTAAATAAGTATGTATGTATTGTTTTTGTACTAACAAAAATATTGAGTATCGGATGCAGCAAAAATGTTGACCCAGGCACTAGGAGTCAAGCAAGCCAGAGTCTGTCTCACTTTTCAAGTCTTTAGTCTTCATCTTTGAGTATTCTTCACTTCCAAAATGTTGTAGACTTGTAGTCATTGTCTTGAGCGATGACTTGCCAAGGCACAGATGAGAGAGAGAGAGAGAGAGGTAGAGATGACTTGTTATCAGTGATTCTGTTAATCATGTCAAAATTAAAAAAAATAAATCTGTTAATTCAACTTCATATTTTGCTGGAAATTCAACAATTCGCCTTAAAAAAAAATGAGTAGTGCTATATATCCGTATCGACGGAGAGCATACCGAAATTGTACCGACGGCCACGCCGGGCCAGCTCCGGCCACCGGATGGCCGATCCGAGCCGTCCAAAAAATTCTAAAAAATAAAACGAGAGGGCCCGCGCGGGAATCAACGACAACCAATGTCTGTAGGGTGCTTGATCCAAACACCCTACACACATCAGATGCCGTTGATTGCCGCATAGGCCCCCTCTCTTTTTTTTTTTAGAATTTTTGGACGGCTCGGATTAGCCGTCTGGTGGCCGAAGCTGGCATAGCATGGCCGTCGGTGCAGTTTCGGTATGGGAACTGTCGGTCCCTATAGCTTTATTGAAAAAAAATATAAGCCTCGATCTAGAAAAACAAATTATGTGTAAGCATTATCAGTTAACTCTGCATAACTATTCCTTCACTAAATGTAAAACATTATTCTCATGGGTGTCATATATATGTTTCAAAAACAAAAAAAAATTAACGTATATTGGCCACTTAATCTTTACTGAAAAACATTAAGTCAAGCCAGGGTAGTTGGATCTTTCTTCTGAAGTACTAATTGTCACGGTACGAATTTTCCTTCTACCCGTCTAATGTAACTGTCATCAAATGACGTAAGAGTTTTAAATTTTTTAAGTGTTTCTCTTTCAAAAGTTGTAACCCACAAACCCCTGAGAGGACACACTCAATGGTGATCAATTCATAATTATTCAAAAACGCGCCTACGACAAAAGCATATACGACCGTCGTAGTAGGTGGTAAGCCTTGTGGGAAGAAAGGTCAATTATTTGTAGAAGAAAGGTCACTTATTGAGAAATTGAAGGCTTATCCCAAGTATCAAATAGATGTGGCAATCTAAATCCATATTTTTAACTCATTCAAATCCATCTACTTGTAACACAATCTCATCTGCCCATATAAACTCATATTTATATGAATTTAGATTGATTAAAAATGGGTTCAATATATATTGAAACTAAAACGCGGAAGGAAAGAAGAAACACGGAAGAAAAGGTCACAAAACGCGGAAGGAAACAAAAAACACGGAAGAAAAGGTCACAAAATTGAAAATTGCCATTTATATAAAAGACAGTCATTCGTCCCTCTCACGAAACAAAATAATGCTACACACACCGACCACATGCACCGACCTGCGTATTGACCACATTCGGAGCCCACTCCGAACGCCGAAAGGATTATTCAAGTTGTTCAATAATTTTAAAATAAAAAATCGAATGAGCCCATGAAAAATCAGCTTCATACAATATGTTTACATATAAGATTGGATCGGGCACCTACATATATCTGATGGAGATGATTTTTCACTGATCCCCTTAGTTTTTTTTTAAATAATTATTGAACAGATTGGATCATTTGTTCGGGGCCCTGAGTGGACCCCTCATGCCGTCGGTACATCGGCCGGTCTCCCTCCGTCGGTTTCTTTAGTTTTACCGAAGAAACAAAATACAAGTCACCTGCACAACTTTTGAAACCTTTTTAATGCAGGGGGACCATCTTTTTTTTTTATGTTGTGCAAGGGGCAATAGCTTTACGGGGTGTCACCCATAAAGCTACATAGGATTACAATTTCTCATTAAGGAGGAGATGGAAAATTCGGATGATGATATAAGTTTTTTTTTTCCTATCATGACGATGTTATAAGTTTGGGCTAATTTCACTTAGACCCCTTGTACTTTGACCATTTTTTGCTTATACTCTCTGCACTTCAAAATTAAACACTTGCACCTCTTGTACTTCATGGTAAAGTGAAAATCGTTAATTTTTCTGTTCAAACTGACAGAAAAGTGACGTTGGTGGCTTTTTCTTTAGTTTTCTACTCAATTGGCCTTCTAGATACCTTTAACACCTTTGCATACAATATTTATGGCCTTTTTAGGAAAATAAGATGATTATTATCTTTATTGCCTCTCGACAAATTCTAAAACAAGAGAGAATTGGAGATGTGTAAAGAAAATCAATTAAAAAAGAGGACAAATGATAACTTCACAAAATTGATTTTATGAAACATTAATGATGATACTCCATCACACCCTGTCAAAAATCAATTTTGATTCGAATAAAAAATGCATCTTTTAGGATAATTTATCAAATAATTTTACACCAATTAAAAGAAGTCATTAAGATCATTTGATTGGAGAAAAGATTTTGCAAAAAAATTAAGTTGGAATCAAAAAATATTTTTTTTGGCCAAAAGTTGGCACCAACCGAAAGGTATAATAAGTCAAGGAAAAGAAGAAAAATCTTTTACAAATATTTCATTGCTTTAGTGAATAATAAGTCTGATCCATGAAACATGTACCCCATATTAACTTTAAAATCTTATTTTTTTAAATAAAGAAGCCTTGGATTTATTTAGGGATATTATTTAAAAGATTAATTGGGTTAAAAAATAAGGAGAAAGAAGCCAACATCATTTTTCCATCAATTTTAACGAAAAAGTTAATGGTTTCACTTTACCATGAAGTTCAGGAGTGCAAGTGTTCAAAAAGTTTAGGGGTTATAATTGAAAATTGGTCAAAGTACAAGGGGTGTAAGTGAAATTAACCCTATAAGTTCTATGGCAAGAAGGATGAAAGGGAAATTTGACAAGGAAAAGGAGGGGGAAAAAAAGGGGGGGAACGGGTCAGGTCGGGTTGAGTTTGTCTCGATCCATATTCAACCCGATTCATTTCAACCCGCCTACTATCGATTCGTATTTGACCTGCTTATGTACCGCCTCTAGAACTATCAAAGATAGGGTAGGAATGAATTGATGAATTGAAAGCCTCTTTGTAGAATCTAAGAAGATGCTTTTTCTTTTGTAAAAGTGTGTTTTTTTCGCTTAGGCAGAAGTGTGAGTTCTCTGTCTTCCACGCATTGGGTACGACTGGCACCAGATCCTTCGTACCTTCATTATTATGTGTTCCTAGACATCAAGGCATGACATGAGATTTCCATATCTTCGTACTTTGACACAATAGGATGAAATAGAACACTGGCTAAACAGTTCATGATAAAATCCTCGTTCAGTTTAGAGTTAGACATTTCCCTTGAATACTAACATGCTAATGTCCATTTGAAGATTATTGTTCTCAACTTTACGTCTTTGTTGTCCTGGGAATCCCTCATAAGTCATAACATAAGAACTTTGTTGTTTCTTTGGATATAGATAAATTCAGGAAACAGACTAGCAAAAGTGAAAACCCTCTGTGATCGTGACACAAATGTATGCTCCTCAATATGTCAAGTACTTCCTCATCCGAATTTTTTTTTTGTCAAATGAAACCAAGCTTCATTTTTGGAGTCCCCTCGGGCAATCGGTCTTCCCTAGGAAGTCTTGCCCAAGGACACAGAGGCCAAGGACCATGCCCGCACCCTAGCACTCTTAGCTCCGTTAAGCAAGTTTCTGGTTTTACACCGCTCCAGCTTGCTCCAAACCCTCTAAGGCTAAAACACTAGTTCACTTCAAAGTCATCTGGAAATTAAAATGATCATAATGTAATTATTAGATTGATAGTGTACTTAACAATTGGGTAACTTTGAATCCACAATCACGATCCTCAAACCCTTCAATTCGTCTCGTATAACTTGCACGAAGAATTGTCATAAAAAATTAGTTTGATCGAGACAGGTGCGAACAAGATGCACTTCGTGGCGCGTTTTGAAAGGCTGTTTGATAGAGTTCCACCATTGATTGCGCTCTCTCTTGATGTCGTGTGTGTGGACTGCGAATGTGCGCAGAAAGTTACTCCCTCCGTCCCTTTTTTAGAGTCCGGTATTCCATTTTGGGCTGTCTCTTAATAAGTGTCCATTTTGTAAAGTTAGTGGGTAAAAGTTGGTGTATTATCTAATTTGTCCCTAAAAGTAGATTCCATTTTGAAAAGTTAGTGAGTAAAAGTGTAATGATGATGGGTAAATAAGAAAAGTGGAGAAAAAAGTTGATGTGAAAGGTATAATGATGATGTCTTTTTAATAAGTTGAAATTACGAAGCAGGACTCTTAAAAAGGAACGGAGGGAGTATAAGGAAAGTGAGTTAAAACACATATAGGACCAAACATACGCGGTATTATGTTTGATTAGTTGCCGATACCAAAACTCACAGATAATTAATAAGTACAAAACAAAACTGAAGACTAATGACAAGATAAATCAATACTTCCAAAAAAAATCAATTATCAATTTTTTTCACAACAATTATCTCATAAAGCACAATAGTCGTCGAAATTGTTGTTGGTCACGTAAATCTCATAGTGCCTTTCTAAGAACCTAATTCGTATTTTTTTAGTATTGGCGTCATTCGCTTTTTTTCTTACCTGCCAATTATTTTGGCACCACAATGGAGAAAACTTTTCCCATTACGCAAAATTCTATGCTTTTGGCCGGATCACTTTTGTAAAAAAGTAAATCATGCAGAAAAACTTAAGAACATGTTTCCCACTACTTTCCTGGCAACTAAACGCTATAAAAATTATGGAAAAGTTAATTTTCCCATCCTTCTCTGTATTTTCCTGACAACTGAATGGGGCCTTAGAGAAGTTTTTTTTTTTTGTCTACGTTCTCCTCTTTTTGTACCCAAGAGAGAGGAGTATATATAAGTACTTTTCCAACTTAGTGTATTTTGCAAATTGAAAACACATCTACCATCCTTCATAAATTTTGTCACCCAATAATTCAAAGTTTTATTTTGATCGCCATATCCTCTTCCAATACTTAGTCAGACACATGTTTAAGTCTTCGTTACCTACCCAACACATGGATTTTAATGCAGAAATAGCAACATAAAATAAAGAATAACCATGCGCCTAAAAGAGATAATGTAGAAATAAATTCCCATACTTACCATCGATGTTGGATCTGTGAACGTCATTTGGGCTCAAAATATTTTCCGTAGGGACCTGAGGCTGAGAAAAGTGTTCCACGGATTGGATCTGCGTAGCTTTCTTGTAAATCCATAGAACAACGAAGGCAACTATGGAAATAGCAATAGTGCTACCTGCACCAATGACTGCAACAAGAAGGGGAGAGAGAGTCTTTTTCGTCTTTTGAGTTGGGCTCTTTTGAGTTGGGCTTGGACCGCTCGGTTCTGAGGGGTTTACAAGACCCGGGTTTCCGGTTGTGTCAACCGAAACACGTGAGGGAAACCTGGAATGATCCCTGTAAGTCTGTTGTTGGATAGATCCAGCACTTCCAAGTGTTCCAATTGCGAGAGAGTTTCTGGTATTACGCCTTCAAGTAGATTGCTGCTTAAATTTAGAGCTATCAAACTCAGTGGCATCGAAGGAATTCTGCGGCCCAATTCATTACTCCCCAATTGGAGTTCTATGAGAGAATTCAAATTACCAATGGATTCAGGTATCGAACCACTGAGATTGTTTTCTCTTAAATCCAAGTTCTCAAGGTTCTGGAGCCTTGAAACCGAAGAAGGAATCGAACCGTTGAGCGAATTCCAGCTGATATTCAACTTCCTCAACAATTGCAATTGGGTAATTTCACTTGGGATTTCCCCAACCAAATTGTTGGCTTCAAGTTTCAGTTCCTCAAGTTTGGTGAGATTACCCAATTCAACTGGCAAAAGACCAGTGAGCTGATTCTTAGCAAGATTCAGCAGTGCCAAACTCTTACAGAAACCCAATTCACGGGGTATTGGACCTCCCAAACTATTGTTGTCCAATTCCAAATAGGTCAAGTTTTGAAGGCTCTCAAAGGATGATGATGGGATTGTCCCATTCAAGCGATTGTTTCCCAATCTGAGTCTCACCAAACTTGATGATATGTTTTCGGGTACAGACCCTACTAGTGAATTATAAGACAAATCCACTTTCTGCAAATTTGGTTGGCACAAAAGGTCACTAGGAATTGACCCATTTAACTGATTATAACAAAGGTCTAGGTTTCTGAGAAACTTTGTAATCCCAAGTGGAATTGCACCAGAAAAGGAATTCTGATTTGCGGCGAATCGCGACAATTTTTGGATACTTGAAAGGAATTGTGGGATTCCACCACTCAAACTATTGGAAGATAGAACTAAAACTTGCAGATTGGGAAGCTCTCTGAATCTATCAGGGATAGACCCAGAAAGATTATTATAACTAAGATCTATCTCAATCAAATTCGAATAATTCGCAATATCTTTGGGGATTTTACCCACAAAGTGATTATAATAAAGCCCAAGTCGTTCCAAAACCATGGATTTCCCCAAGTGGGTAGGAACAGAACCAGTAAATTGGTTGTATCCAAGAATCAAAATTTTCAGACTAACCAACCCTTCCATCTGTAAACTAATCGTTCCATTCAAAAAATTATGAGACAAGTCCAAAAATTCCAATTTCAAAAACCCATCAAAATTAGGTAAAGAACCAGACAAACTGTTACTACTGAAATTCATTCCTCTTAACCTGCTAAGATTCCCGCAACCAATCATGAACCCACTTGGGATTGAGTTCAACTGATTGTTGGAAAGGTCGATAGACTCTAGTGTATCGATCTGGCAAAGAACAGGGAGGAAATCAGGGTTAGAGAGAGAAGAATTGGAGAGAGAATTGGGTTATGGAGGAGTTCTCGGAATTGCATGTAACTCCCTTCCATGAGCACGGGTCTCTAGTTGAATTCCAAGGAAAAGGATATTGACCCGTGTTGTTTTGGAGGAAACTATAGATGTTGATCATGGTGTTTCTCTGGTTTGAAGGAATTTCAGAGGCTACCAAATGGAACAAGAAGAAGAGGAGTGACAAGAGAGAAGTGAAGTGCACATACCTTCTCATTTTTGGGTTGTGGGTGCAGAGAGACTCCTGAACTTGCAGCAATCTTTGTATCTTACATGATGGCAACCAAATTACAATAAAATTACAAGAGAAAGTGTAATAGTTTTAACACGAGCAATTGGTCTTATGAACAAAATGCGGATACTTTGTGATAATGGGTTGGGTTGTGGTTAAATGTAATTTCTTCTAGCATGTGACCAAAGAAAAATTATTCCGGGCTGTTATAGTGCACCATTGTGGTGTGCGTGTAGGGCAACACACAATCTTTAATCTCATTAATCAACAGTCCAGATTAAAAAAAATATACTATTGGTAAAAGATATTTATTACTTGTAATAATTTAAAAATACATGGCAACTGTTCGTTGATGAAATCGACGATCGGTGTTCCACACCCAAGAGGAACTGAGGAAAGAAGGGGTCAAGGGAGATAGGTAGATGGTGGTGGTGTGCGTGACTGGAGTCAATCAGTGCCAGATGGAGTACCTGACTTGGCTCTTGGCCCTTGACTTTTGACTTCCGTCATACGGCGTAATTTTTTTTATCCATTTTTGGAAAATTCAACTTAATAAGAAAATATAATAATTGCACTTCTAAATTTCAAACTTTTCTATAAATGTCCTATTCAAATTGGACACGTCCTTTTTATTTTTGGAAAGAAGGGTAGAAGAGGAAACTCAAAGAAATTTGTACTTTGATTTTGTAAAATAGACAAACAATTTGGGACAACAAAAAGGGATCCGGCGTTGCTATAGTACACGTGTAGAGCGGCACACAACTGTCCATCTCATCAATCAACGGTCCACATTAAAAATCAATTATGACCGGTAATAAATGAGTTTTATTGGTCATAATTAAAAATCATATCTCAACCATTCATTATCAAGATCGATGGCCCGTGTGTGCTTTACAGGGCTGTGCATTACAAGATTTCCCAATCCAACAAAAAGTTGGGGACAAACAAAATGGTGATCAATCAATGCTCACTCCAATAGTAATGTCTTGTAAGAATTTTTTGAAGATCAAAAAAGAGAAAAGGAAAAAATAAACAATCAGTCAATCACTCAAACACGCCCCCACGACAAAGCATATACAACTGAAAATTAATCACACATACGTTTGTAAGCAATTTCCGCGAAAACATTACTCACACACATTGGTGTCATGTTTCACAAAATTTTAACATAAAACTTCAATAAAATTTCGAAGGGATTCCATAATATTGGCCACTGATACTTTACCAAAGAACAGTGAGTCAAGCCCGGATCATTGGCTGTATAAACAAAAAACAAAAAATGCCGGGGTAATTGGTTTTTTCCTCTGAAGCAAGTGGTACGAATTTTCATTCTACCCAGCTATACAATTGTCACCAAATGACCCAAGACTTTTCAAATTTCAAAGTCTCTCTCTTCTAATTAATAATGGGTAGTGTGGTCCTACTATCCTATATATGTGAACTTTGCACATACTAGTTGTCACCCTCAATGGTGATCAATCAACAATCATTCAAAAAAAATGCCCACGACAAAGCATGTAAGACTGAAATTTTAAGAATCAGATCAACAACGGTCGTGCAACATAAATCAATGAGTTTTCTTTGTTTCGGTATTGCAACCCCCACGCCATTTTCTTTCTGGGTGCCGCAACACACATGCTATTTCATCCGGCCAGTTTAAAAATGTTGAGGTTGTGTTTATACCCATTTTTGGCCAAAATTCATAAAATGAATTTGTTGGTTAGAAGAAGGCCTCGAATGTTGGTCTCAGGCCTTGAAAAGCCTCATGATCGGTCATCCTCGAAATCAAGCCACTTTGAACGCCACTGATGGAGTTGAGTTTGCAAAGACCTGGGCCAAATTGATGCCTAAGATTTCGTCTTCACAAGCCCAAGCCCAAGATTGGCTGAAGACTTGGGTTGGCCCACTAGATCTGAGTGTTTTATCCAGGCCTAGGCCAGTTCTTAGAAATAATAAGGCTTTCTAAGTGGGTTTAAATCAGTTAAAACCCAAGTTTTCTTTCCAGACTTGGGCTCACATTGCTTACAAAGAGAAGAGCCTATGATGCTCCTCAAGTTCAGGCCCAAGTAATAGATGGGCCTACTTCCTTAAAAACGTCACATATGGCCTTTAATTGGCAGGAAAAGGTCTCAAGCTGCATACAAATAGCTCAAAGGCCTAGAATGTTCTTGCTGGTTAGGTCTGGACAAGCTGCTCACAAGCAGCTCAAAGGCCTAGAAACTTCTCCCTGGCAAGCTGCTCAAGCAACTCGAAGGCCAAGCTGCTCCCAAGCAACTCAAAGGCCTAGAAGGTTCTCTCTAATATCACATAAGCTGCTCATAAGCAGCTCATAAGCAGCTCAACCAGGCCTGCATTTTTGGCCTTGGTGGGCCCAAATATCCCTTTTTTACAAGCATCCATGCATGCAAACAACTCAATTAGACCAAGGACACATGGCAGCCATGCATGGAGACATCCTAAGTAGCTCACAAGCAGCTTAGGCCTGCACAAGTAGCTCAAAGGCCTAGAATGTTCTTGCTGGGCAGACTTGGGTAAGCTGCTTATAAGCAGCTTAAGGTCTAAGTGAACCCCATTATTCAGCATAAAGCAAGGTCAAGGACAGGTGGCATACATGCAGCCCCTTGAAGCTGTTGGTAAGTGATTCATGCAGACCTAAGCAAGCTGCTCACAAGCAGCTCACCCAAATCTGGCTAAGCCTTTGTTTCTCGATTCTTCTTCCATAAGGGGTTAAGATTAGAGGATTTAAAGGTCCACAAGGGATGCAAGGAACAATAAAATGGTGGGAAGGCCTGAAGAAGTCTCGATCCTCAGCTTTGGTGGGCCCAGAGGATGTCCATTCAAGTAGTAGCTGCTCACAAGCAGCTCAAAAGCCTGGATGCTGAAGTTTCTTTTACTATTTTACAAAGTTTTATGCAGAAAAGAAGGGCTTTTCAGGCCTTTACCATTTCCTTAGAGTAAAGGGCACGTTTTTATCAAAAAATAGCCTCTTATTGGAGCAATTTGAAGCAACTCAAGAGGGACACTTGACAGCCATGCATGAAGGCCTATGGAAGTAGCTTAAACAGCTCAAGACCTAGAACATCTGCCTATAAATACTAGAGTTGAAGGCCTTGGCAAAGGTCCCCGACCATCAAGCCCACGGCTTATCCAAATTGTATTTCAATTATCTTTCAGCTATTTTTATCTTTCGGTCCCCGACCATCAAGCCCACGGCTTATACAATTTTATTTTTCAGTTATCTTCTATCTTTAGGTCCACGACCAATTTATCTTTCAATTATCGTTACTTTCTCGTTCAATCTAGCCAAGCCTAGATTTTATTTCATTGCCTTGTAACTAGACTTTGTTAAACCGTTAATAAAGTCCTTTTATTTCTATTTTAGGCATTGCTCTACTTTTCTTTCCATTTTTTACACGATTAGGAAATTTTAAGTCCTTAACCCGCAAAGGCAATCTACGAACCACATACGGCCTCACCCCTTAGGTCGTATGCAATGGTCTATATGAAGTCAGATTTGGAGCATCCAGGCCTTGATACGAATTTGGGCAGCAAACCTGCCCTGGCACGCCCGCATCAGGCCTAGAACTGCAATACTCGCTGTTCCTAGGCCAATTTTTACTTTTCGGAAGAAACAAGTTGGTGGTATATCTTAGCTGGGGAAAGAAAGATCGAAGGTAGAGTAGAGTAATTTATATTAGGACAGGTAGGTTGAATTAAATAATGCATCCAAATAGATTGAAGACAACCCAATCTCTATTATAAAACAGAAGGATGTGGGGACAAGTTGTTGGAACGGCTTATATTTATAATTTGATCCAAAGGCTATAGTGCATCCTCCCACTTTCCGGTTAAGTGCCCATGACTTTCACCTAAATCACACAACTACCATTCCCTTCCAACCGGAATGCGTAGTGCCGTAAGCACGGATTTACACTAGTAATAAATAAAACGTAGAAGTGAAAGGAGTTGTTAACAAGAAGATTTGGGATACAGGGTAAGATGAATTTCAACCTTGTTATAGAATCGAAGACGATGGTTATTCTTTTGTAAAGTGTGGTATTCTTTTAGGCACGAGTGTGGGTTCTCAATCTTCCAAGCATTTGGCACGACTGGCAATAGGTCCTCTGCGACACAGTGCCTCTGCGACACAATGCCAAGTGCCACTCAAGCTAAAAAAACATAAAGATATGAAAAACCTACGGAAAGAAATGATTTACAGAGAAAAAGAGAAAGCGCGCCCACCTACTATAAACGCGTTATGATTTTCTTGTCATCAACAATTAAACATTTCAAAATAAAATGTCACCGGGAGAGAATCAAAAGCTAAACATTTCAAAATAAAATGTCACCGGGAGAGAATCAAAAGCTAAACATTTCAAAATAAAATGTCACCGGGAGAGAATCAAAAGCTAATTAACTTAAGAGTTCTAATGATCCTAATGACTAAGTCCGAGCACAAATGAGATGCTTGCAAAGGGAAATGATCAGCATCATACTCATACAGCATCCTACCACCGTCATCTACAAATTTGCTCTCAGCATGCATGGTAGTCATTACCATAGAACTCTAATTGTTAAAATCTCATTTCTACCATAACCATCACACGATCAATTAACGAGTTATAAAACATCCTACTGCTCCTGCTAACCTGCAACTCCTCCTACATCGTGGCCAACTCAAATCTTGTAAGATTTGAGTTGGGGGGGGTGAGATAAATGGCATATCAAGGCTGATCAATATCTATATAAGCTTCTGACTGTGGTCACTGAACCAACCTGCAGGCCCATATATATTTGAACTCATGCATGTGCTTTACTGATTTTACTTTAAGCTCCTTACATAATAAAAACTGAGTGTTTTTTTATTCGTTGGAGCATAAAAATAAGATACACACATATTAATGGTCATAAATCAAAATAGCAAAGGACTGAAAAGGATGCGATACTCTTTCAAACTTGGGCACTGATCACTGCATTAGATGGTTGGACAAAGTCCATCTTCCGATTCCATAGCTGCAATAATGAAACTGTACGCAGGGGTGCAGCAAGAGCCTTCCTACGAGAAAGGAACTCTTGAGATAGTCGAAGCATCGTCGGTCGAGACCTGGGCTGAGGACATAAGCATGCAAATGCCATTGTAGCAACTAGAACAATGTTCCCGGCAATTATTGGATTTGTAGGAAGTGGAAGGCGAGGATCTAAGACATCGACTATCATCATGTTTTCACTAGGAGGCGATGCAAAGGATGATAGGAGGTCTCCCGGATGCCTTCCCATGATTGTTTCTAGTGCCACAACTCCAAAGCTATAAACATCGCATTTTTCAGTCACAACCATGGTATAGGCAAGTTCTGCACATACACAGAGATGGATTTAAAAAACAACCATAGACCCTCTCTAGATAAAACAAAGGCAATACCCATACCTGGTGCAATATATCCGTAAGTGCCTGCAATAACAGTTTGGTTGGATGAATTAAGATGCAGCAATCTAGCAGTTCCGAAGTCAGCAACAAAAGCCTGCAGTTGAGAGTTCAATAGAATGTTCTTGCTCGATATGTCACGATGAACAATAGGCAGGGTGCAATCATGATGCAAGTAGGATAAAGCATGTGCCATTGCTTCAATGATGTTCACCCTTTGAGTCCATCCAATTTCAGATGCTTGGACATCGGATCTTAGGGCACAAAATAAGCTTCCTTTTTCCATGTACTCGTACACCAAGAACATGCATCTATTGTGCAAACAAAATCCATAAAGCTTTACGATGTTTTTGTGTCGTACGGTAGTCAACATTTGGACCTCATTCTTGAAACAATAGTCGAAAGCAGGGTCCTCTGCTTCCAACCGATGAAGTTTCTTCAAGGCAACTACTTTGCCGCTTGGCAACTGAGCTCTATAGACGCTGCCATATCCTCCTTTTCCGATGCAATACCGCAAGTCAAAATCATTTGTTGCTTTGATTATGTCTTCATATGCAATACGTCCATCATAATTCCATATGGAGAAAACATCCCCATGTTTCGTTGATTTTGCTTCACATTGGTTTTTTTTGGTCTTACCGAAACAAAACAACACAATGACCAGTAAAGCAAGGAAGACGATGACAGGGAGAGAAATCCAAAGAGCAAGTTTTGTTTTTCTCTTTCCTTTATTGGCCACCGTGCAGGAAAAACAGTAGGGGGAATCAAATGATGTATTAACCGTGGAGTTAAAACAAGAGGAGGAATATTTAGCTTTATTGCAAAACCCATAGGGACACCCATTTGGAATTTGAAACTCAAGATGATTGAATGACAAGTTGAGAGTTGTTACCAAACAAAGACAATCCGGGATTTTCCCAGAGAGATTATTGTGCGAGAGATCTAAGTACTTCAATTGTGGCAAATACGCAAGCCCGTTGGGTATGGTTCCAATCAAGTGATTTCTTCCCAACCCAAAATACTCCAACTTACAGAGTCTTTCTAGTTGTCTCGGTATAGGACCAAAAAACAAATTTTGCGAGAGGTTCAAGTAAGTCAAACTTGTCAAATTCCCTATTGCTTGAGGAATTGAACCATTGAGTTGATTTGAATGAAATGACAAATAGATAAGAGCACGCAAATTCCCAATAGATGAAGGTATTGGACCTCTGATATTCATCGCCGATAAGTCAAGGTGGACTAGTTGGGTGAGGTTTCCCAGGGTGGGAGGTAGAACACCTTGAAGATCATAGTTGAAAGAAAGGTCAAGGTGCACGAGCTTTGAGAGAGAAGCAATTTCAGCCGGAATCTCCCCAGTTAAGCGAGAGTTACTAAGATCAAGATATTCTAGATTCAGCAACGAAGACCAATTCATTTTTGCTAGCTTTCCATGGGGAGAACAGAAATAAGCATCCATCCGAATGACACTTCCTGCTCCATTGCAAGTGATGCCTTTCAAGTAGCAATGATTTTTTAAAGAAAAGTTTCCCCACCAACCACTATCCAGAAGGGCTTTCGCCTCTACTGAGGATGAAAACGAAGACAATGATTCTGCAGATGATGGAACTACAAATATGCTAATACAAGCTGCCATGCTTATCGCTAGGAGCATAACGGAATAAACAGAAGAGCGTATGGTATTATTCCACATATTTTATAGTATGTGTTTTTTTTATCAGCAAAAATATTGAGCATTGGATGCAGAGAACAATGCTCAAGAGGTTTTTCTAAAATAGTTTTTGGGTCGACTTGCTGACCCCGGCACTAGGAGTCAAGCAAGCCAGAGTCTCTCTCACTTTTTTAGTCTTTAGTCTTCCTCTCTGAGTAGGTATAGGGCTATAAGTATTACGAACCTTTCTTCACTTCCTACATGTTGTAATCATTGACTCGAGGGATGACTTGGTCAGGCACAGATGTGTGTGTGTGTGTGTGGGTGTGGGTGTGTGTGTGTGTGTGTGTGTGTGTGTGAGCGAGAGAGAGAGAGAGAGAGAGAGAGAGAGAGAGAGAGAGAGAGAGAGACTAATGACTTGCATAGTAGTCTGGGTCATATCAGTGATTCTGTTAATCCAACTTCCAAGTTTGGCTGGAAATTCAGCAGTCTACAATCCCAACAATTTGATCCCTGAATGCCGACAAAAAAGAAGAAGAGAGAGATACTTATTCACGGTTCCTCTGTGAATAAGTCATTTGCGGAGCCGCACAATCTAACCCGTCCAACTTGGCCATCAATTAATGGTCTGGAATCCGGATTTTAAAAAAACTCTCCCAAGAAAGAGTTAAACTCTTATTAACTCTTCCCTGAAAGAGTTCTTTTAAAGTCCAAATCGTCCAAAAAAGAGAAAATTTTGATCCCTGGAAAATTCAATGGTCGTTCTAGAAAACATATAATGTGTAACCATTATTAGTGAATTCTGCATGACTATTCATTCACTAACGCAAACATTACTCTAAAAAAAATAATAATAATTTAGCAAAAAAAACTCTGCAATTAAAGACCAACACGCTTCAACAATATCGGCCACTGATTCTTTACCAAAGCACGGTGAGTCAAGCAATTGGTGGATTATATGTAAAGCCCCTCTCCCCAAAAGGTTTCCTCTCTGGATTAATTGTATCGGTATGAATTTTCCTTGTACCCTTCTAATGTAATTGTCATCAAACGACCTTAGACTTTTCAAGTTTTGAAGTCTTTCTCTTTGAATAATGTGTAGTGTGGTCCTATATATCTTGAAGGAAACTCCATCTCCCCCAAAAACTTTGCACCACACCCTTAAAATTTACTTTTTACTTTCAAAAGCTCACTGCGAGAAATTCTTGGCTCCGCCCCTACCCACCCCCACCCCCTTCAATATTTTTACACATTTTCGCAGTCTGCATGCCATCAAGAGAGTTCATTGAGTGGTGATACATCAAAACTGTCATTCACAACACGCCTACAAAATAATGCAACTTGTTTACATACCTATTGACCTCCCATAAAAAAATAACTTAATCTAGATTTTTTTTTTCTAAAGATTCTATAAGATAAATTGTTTCCATCGATATTGTCAGCTCAAAGTTTGTCTCTTAATCAAAATACACCATCATTCAAATAAGAAAACATAGTGGTCATTCTTCCAAGTCACTTTGAAGCGTACTATATAATGAAAACAAATATATAAATACATGATACATTTTACCATAGAAGAAAGTATGCCATCGAGAGAGTTCATTGAGTGCTATTGTTTTTACCAAAGAAGAGAGTATGCAAATACATGATACATTTTACCATAGCAATCAACGAGCTTTTGTTTATACTAGTGCTTGGGCACGTGGTTTATATTGTAGGACTTTATAGGATGGGTACAGGGGCCCTAGTTTATGGTCAATTAGACCCTATATGTGAGACGCAGATAAATATGATTAAAGCCTCCTTGAAGACAAACCAATAAAGGCATTGTGAGAGGGTCGGGAGCTTTTTATCTTCAAGAGTTCTATTTTTCTTGGATAGATTGAAAAATATATCCGTGTATCGTGGCATGAGTCTTTTGCTTGGGGTTAGTATGGCCAGATGTGGTAGCCCTAGCTTCAGAGATTTTGATAAAGCCTAGATTGGTACTTAGCTCAATGGTCATACCATGTTCACTCCTGTTTGCAAGATTATTGACTCAACTAACTTGTCTCCTCTCTACATTCCAAACTGGAAAGTTAGGAGCTTATTCACTCCTAAAGGAAAAAGATAATTGAATACTTAATTCTTGGACTTGTTATATACTTGTGAATATGTAACGGGGCTCATAACACATGACAAAGATTCTCCTTTATAACTGTGTTTTCCCCATTGAAAATAAACAGCTCAGTAAATAATCGGTGAGGTATGATATTGGTCTCTATTGATAATCAACGATCACCTCTTAAGCACAATAAAATGCATCATGGATCGATCTTTGATTTCTGAACAAATTAATATAGAAAAACATCATCCAAAAGGCCGCCTCCTACATTAATATGGTCTCTTACGCTAATGACTGCAAACAACCTGCAATTGAGAAATTGGCACTATACCAAAATGAAAAATGTTTTGTTTTGGAGAAACTGTTGAAATTATATAACTTCATGCATGATTTTTCACTATACATATCGGTCAAAACATCTAACGAATTGACCCTTTAGCTTACAAGCTATGAGTTGGTCCTCTTCAGCACTAAACCCGTCATGAAGCTCATTGAAAACATCTTTGCAACACCCAAAACACATGTTTGACATGGCTTTCTAGTAAGTAGTCCATCCCCTTTCTGGTTAGTGCGCAGTTCTCCTGCCGTGAGAGTAGCAGGTCTTCATCGGCTCTAAAGGTGATAGCTTTATGTTCAATACCAGCTAAGAAATAAAAATAGATGGAAAAAGCTTTCCCAGGGATAAAGAATGGAAGCAAAGCATGGTGCACTAACTGGACAAGCTTCTTGTATAATCTTTTAACAATGCATGTAATGATCACAACTTTAATTCCTAAGTGTTGTTTAAGCTATGAAGCCTCAGCAAATATCATCACAAAAGCTAAAAGGATGCCATAGGGTTCTTTTACAACCAACCCTGGCATCAAAATCTCTTGAAGTATTGGAGAATGCAAATTAAACCGCAAGGAGTGTGGGATTTTATAAATGGTGCCAAATTGTGACCCCGAACACAAGCTTTAGATATCAAGTGGTATATAAGGTTTCTCAACCGTAGGGCAAAAGTTCCCTTGATGTCTAGGAGTGGTCAACTACTTTCTGACAACATAAAAGGACCTACAAAATCCTGTTAGGCTACTCATTCTGTCCCTATTTATTCTTCTATTATCACCATATTGAAAATACAAAAAATCACCTATATTTTTTTAATTTTTAATTGTGCTGTAGGCTCCTTTAGTTTTGATGTGAAATGATCTAAAACATAAAAGTGCTCAGCAAATTAAGTGCCAAATGCCATGGGTGGGAACCAGGCAGTCAAATAACTAAGGGTTCGTAGAGGGGAACATATGTTTTCCCTCATGCTGGAAAATATTTTAGAATGCAAATGAGCAAGACAAAGGGTAATCAGGTCGCCATAACTATTGAATAGTTTGGGTTGCCTTGGGTTTGAATCCGAGATTATGGAAGACTTGGCCAACCGCTAGCAGAAAAATTCAAAAGAAGTTGGCTTGTTGTCAGATGAGATATCTATCCAAAGGTAATTGTAGCCAAATCTACTTGGCCTAATCGGCCCGTTATTTTCTGTCAAGCGGAGCCATTGGGTAACTACGCACAAGGAAAGATGCCCTTCTTTCTAAGCCCCTGGATGCAGAAGAAAGCCAAAAAACTTTTGGAAGAAAGTAACATGTTCAACATTGGGGGGTAGAAAGGGATTGTAAAGAGTGGGAGATGGCGATTTATTAATCTTTCTTGTTATCCTAAACTTCCCCCTTTTTGGCCCGAGCTGTACGAGGCAGAAATTCGCCTCATGGGAGTGATTGGTAGATGGTTACAGAAAATTATAGTAAACTATTCAGGTGTGGAGAGGGTTTGGTAAAGGTGGGATCAATCATCCTAGTTTACTGAGCATTTTTTATACCGAAAAGGGAATTGAGATGGGTAATGGATACAAATAAAATTGTCCTCTAACAGGTGGAGTGGTGAACTGGAGTTCAAACGGTCTTACTTGAATTTATGGTTGCGTGTCTGAATACTCAACGAAATAATAGGCCTTAACAATAACGAAAATAGCTTGCCAATGGAAACAAGAATAATAGACAAGTACAACTCTGTTGATAGAAAATGGATGAGGGAGACGGGAGGTTCAAACACATTTTCCCTGTGAAATCTGTGAAGTCAATCACTCAAGTAATTCGTTCAAAGGAACACATAAATTAGAAGAAGACATACAAACACCAAAAGATCAAGAACTTTTGGAGGTGACAAAAAGGAATAGGATCGAAACAGAAGAAAGAATTCAATCAGTTGATGACCAATAGTGACCAAATTGTATTTAAAACTTACAGGGGCAATATATCAAACATTTCTAGTGCAGGAATACAAATTTGACCAAAGATTGCATTAGTTGCAGAAGAAAAAAGGGTTATGAGAGAGAGAGAGAGAGAGAGAGAGAGAGAGAGAAACCAACCTGAATGGATCAAGTCTTTTGTGGCTTGCTGGAGTGGAAGATCGGTGCGAGCGTGAGATTTAAAATTGTGCACAAAACAGAAACTGATGTGCTTTGAACGTTTATTTCGGGGGTGTGTTTCAATTGGATGTGGGGCTTGAAAGTTGAAAGGGGTAGTTTATAAAAAAGTATAGATAGATAATATATGTCCAGCTTATCCGGATGCTTATCTACCCAACCAGACATCGCGAGAGCGCACCATCCGCTCCTGCAGGTCTATGGACTCTTTGGTATGCCACGGCGCGGGATGCATATCTACCCAACCAGACATCGCGAGAGCGCACCATCCGCTCCTGCAGGTCTATGGACTCTATGGTATGCCACGGCGCAGGATGCATATCTACCCCAACCAGACATTAGAAGACGCACCATCCGCTCCTGCAGGTCTATGGACTCTCCGGTATGCCACGGCCCAGCCCCTGTGTCGTTTCTGATCCCGTTTACCCATTTTGGGCACCTAAGGTTGTTGACGTTGGAATTTGTAGGAGTTTGGTCGCGATGCCCATGCCACTTTCACGCAATGCACCTCACCATTCAGACATCAGAATGACAGCCGCCCCAACAGTCTTGAAGCCGAGCACATCGGATTGGTGTTGATCGAGGTGTTGCGTCTTTTGTGGGCACCGTGACCAATTTTATAAAGGTTGAACGCCTAACATAGAAAAGAATATGTACTCAATGCCTAAGAACCATTATAAAGAAAGCATGTAGAAAAGAATATGAAATCCGGTCCATCCCACAGTTAATACACATTCAATAAAATATCAAGCATGAACAGTACACAATGTCGTCCCCATCTCCCACACTAGGCTCTAAGCCCCTTGGCCCTTCCACCTGGCCAGTGTTTCTCTAACCTGTGTGTGGTGCCATGAAGTACATATAGGCTGTACACGCTGCTCACTAATTGGGGTCGCAGGACTGACGGCCATGTTAGCCTGCGTAACGTCTCCCACCACTACCTTCTCTTTCACATACACCTCAACCTCCGCCTCTGCATTCACCTCCCCCTTAAACCTTGAGCGGGGTGTAACCCAAGTAGGTGCTCTGCCATCTGCGTGGCCAGCTTCTCTCCAAGCGATCCCATGGACCCAATCTGCATTACCGGCGACTGTGATTGTGATTCGAACTGGGAAAGGATGAGAAACAAGTATTGCCTGCTGGATTCGTGCCAAGAGAGTCGTAGATGTTAGAAATCCGGTCGTCGAAATGATGAAAGTGATGGCATCGTCTCTTTAAACTTGGAACGGTAGAAGCATTCGAGTCACGTACATTGAATAACGCTTTCCTAAAGACAGTATTTGCCCCCACCAGAAGGTGTGCACCGGGTTACAGCAAATCCGCCTTCAAGATAAATCGAATCCGAACTCTAGGTTATTTCTGTTTGCGTTTGAACAAACGAAAACAGATAGAATATCCGCTAAGCAAATGTAAAATAACCAAGAACTAATACTCTACTTTGAGAAATAACCAAATATGAGTTTGCCATTTCTAGAAAGAGATTGTGAAGAGAGAAAGAGATTAATTCAGTATGGAATTTCTGGTCCTCCGAATGACTTTACAAATGGCCTATTTATAAACTTATAAATACCCTTGTATGAAAGATTGTGTCTCTAGTAAATAGGCATAAGGAATGGTCATGTCTTTTAAAGACATTTCATTAGAAGAAAACATGCCTCTTAGTAGGCACCATTTCATGAAACATTTAATTATAAGGGTCATACCTCTGGGTCACACCCCATGTTTCACATCTTTTTTCAAACAAACACACCCCAATTTAATGGGTGTTACAACCAATTACGTAAAGTCACAACTCATGTGAAAAGGTGTAGCAACCTTTCAAAAAAACTCCAATAATTCCAAACAAAAATTCAATTTATTTTGAAACTCTCCAACAGTAGAGAGGACTCATCTTGATTCGGCAGTCCCTATAAGTGATGCAAAAGATGTGGAAATTGGCGATGGTGGCGCTAGTGGTGCCACAAAAGTTAGTGACACGGTTTGCTTTGGGGGGTCCTTTATGACCGCCCCAAAATGGCGGTCGTGTAGCACCTCGTCCTTGTATTGACCTGACTCATGTTCCTTGCATTGAGGGGCCCTCTCCATCTGGCACAAAAGGGGGCTCGCTCTGCCACTTGTCTTCGCCCTGGCCAACTGGCTGCTGTTGCGGTACTTGTCGCTCTAGGGTGGTCTTACGCAAGAACTTCTCTTGGATCGCCAAGAACTCTAGTCCTTGCTGCCCAATGGTCTGGACCACGTTGGGGAACTCAGGCGCAGTGAGACACTCAAAACAACGAATCTACAAAATTAAACAACAATGTCAATTTCACAAAGTAAAGGAAACATACAAAGAAAGAAAACATACGAAGAAGGAAATGCGCATAAAATGTCCTTACAGCTGCATCTGTAGCAGCACCGAGGCGACTAACAAAACGCCTGGTTATCGAACTATACCAAACTAAGTAAGGGTCGTTCGGGGGGTACATAGCCTCGTCATAAGGGCCGGGGGGGAGAACTTCTTGCAGCCTATGACCCCAGACAACTATGGCTTCTGCATGGACGACGGCCCAGTCCTTTTGCCCACCTCGTAAAGTCTGGCCATGTGGCGGGTGTCGAGACCGAGACTCGTGGGGGACTCCCTGTCGGAACCCAAACTGGCGTAGGACTCGCTCTGGCTGGTGTAACTCCACGGTAGCAAAACAAATGAGCGGAACCCTAGCTCGCCAAATATCCTTGCCTACACAACAGTAAGGGGGCAGAGCCTGAAGCACCTCCTCAGTGTACGGCATCCAAACCACCTATGAACAAACGAATTCCAATTATAGCCCAAAGCAGTACAACGTAGAAGAAATATGCATGAAAGAGAAAATTACGAAGGAACATGGATGCGCACCTCGTCTGGTCTCTGCAAGTCGAAGGTGTGCCGATAATAGGCGACATCGTGAGTCGGCAGGTTGGGTAAGTGAAAGTCATCGGCCCACCTACACATTACACAAGTTGAAGTACGAATTACTAATCATATGGAAAATAAAGTTACATGGTACAAAAATTTAAATTCAACTACTTATAAAATTAACATACCATCCAATAAGTGGAGAACCATGCAGCGGGATACGCCTACTTGCACGTCCTGTGGCAAGGTTGGGAAACCGCTCCCAAGCCCAAACCTGCAATAGGATGAAGGCTCCGCCTACATTCTTTGAACCAGCCGTAGAAGCATGGCAGAGGTTATTGTAGAGCACGGCAAGTGCAGCACTGCCCCAACTATACTGCCCGGCAATAGCAAAGTCCTCTAGCAGCGGTAGGTACATCAGGTTCACGTGTGCCCCCGAGCGATCCGCGAAAATAGTGCCACCGAGCAGCTGGAGCAAGAAACCGCGCGCTTGTTGCGCAACAACTATTGCTGAATCTCCGATCGCGACCTGTCCGGTGAAGTTCTGACGTAACCATCGAATACTAACCTTTCCCCTACTCCGTTGTGCGGGTGGAGGAGCACTCCCCAAAAGACGCTCGCACCACTCCACCCAGTCCAAGTCTGACCTCCCTGTCACCGGTCGTCCATCAACCGGCAGACCTAACAACACCTCCACGTCCTGTAGCGTGAGTGTGGCCTCACCGGAGCGCAAGTGGAAGGTGTGCGTCTCTGGACGCCAGCGCTCCACAAGTGCTGTGACCAAACTCATGTCCAAAGACAAGACAGGCAACTCCAAAAGCCCCTCTAAACCAGCCCGTCGTATCAACTCAACTACGGCATCTGACGGTCGCCCCAAGGAACGTAAAGTAGCCTTGTTCCGACGAGCTGTAAGCGTGGCACAATCATTTGGAAGCTTGCCCTGAAAAATATTGGTATTTGAGGTTTAAATTGACTACTATTAAAAAACAAAGAAAATAAAAGAAAAATTGCAAGTTAGACATCATCAAAACAGAAACGTGGTAACTCACATCAGCATCCCAAACCACCTGGGAGCGGTGCTGTCGTTGTAAAACCAGTAATGACCTGTCAGTGGGACCCGGGTCGCTCATACGCAGGTCCATAGTATAACCTACATTTCAGACAAATTGTTTAGTTGTGATTTTCCAAACATTATCGATTGTCTAATTGTGATTTTACACGAAAGAGAGATATACATTCACATACATTTACACATGCAGATACAAATCCGAAAAAAAAAAAAAAATACACAATTACGCATGCACATTATATGTACATACATTTTCGTATCAATATACAGAAGAAAATAGTTTCATACTTACCATCAATGTTGAATCTATGAACGTCATTTGGGGTCAAAAAATTTCCCATAATAACGTGAGGCCGAGACAAGTGTTCCTCCATTTGGATCTGCCCGTCATTTTTCTTCCTAAGCCGACTGGAAATCGATACAACCACGATTGTTGCTATAAAAATAGGAAAAACGATAACAGCAATACAGATTGCAACAAGGCCAAGAGTAGTGGGAGTCTTTTTCTTCTTTTGAGTTGGGCTCGGATTTGTGGGCTCTATAAGACCCGTGTTACCGGTTGTGTAAACTGAAACATATGAACGGAATTTTGGAATCAATCCAAAGAGCCGATTATTGGAAAGCACCAACTGTGTCAAGCTTTCCATTGTAACAAAAGAGTCTGGAATTTGGCCGGTAAAGCTGTTGCTGGATAGATCCAGCACTTCCAATCCATTCAATCGCGACAGAGTGTCTGGTATTAGGCCTTCAAATTGATTGCCGCTTAAATTTAGAGCAATCTGCAAACTCTGCGGCATCAAAGGAATTTTCCCGCCCAATTTGTTACTCCCCAATTGGAGTTCTATGAGAGAAGTCAAAATGCCAATGGACTCCGGTATTGAACCACTGAGATTGTTTCCTCTCAAATCCAAGTTATTAAGATTCTGGAGCCTTGAAATAGAAGAAGGAATCGAACCGTTGAGAGAATTCCAGCTGATATTCAACTTTCTCAACCATTGCAATTGGGTAATTCCAATTGGGATTTCCCCAACCAACTTGTTGGCATGAAGTTTCAATTCCTGAAGTTTGGTGAGATTACCCAATTCAACTGGCAAAACACCAGTGAAGTGATTGTTAGCAAGATTCAACAATGCTAAATTCTCACAGAAACCCAATTCAGGAGGAATTGAACCTGCCAAACTGTTGTTGTCCAATTCCAAATAGGTCAGCTTTTGAAGGCTCACAAAGGATGAAGATGGTATAGTCCCATTCAAACGGTTGTTTCCTAATCTAAGTCTCACCAAACTTGATGATATGCTTTTGGGTATCGACCCTCCAAGTGAATTATCAGACAAATCCACGGTCTGCAAATTTGATTGGGACAAAAGGTCATTAGGAATGGAACCATTTAACTGGTTATAACTAAGGTCTAGATTCCTGAGAAATTTTGTTAGCCCCGGCGGAATTGCACCAGAAAAGGAATTCTGATTCGCACCAAATCGCCATAGTGTATGGATACTTGAAAGGAATTGTGGGATTCCACCACTCAAACTATTAGAAGAGAGAATTAAAACTTGCAGATTGAGAAGCTCTTTGAATCTATCAGGGATAGACCCAGAGAGATTATTAACACTAAGATCAATCGAAGTCAAATTTGTATAATTTGTGATTTCTTCGGGGATTTCACCTGCAAAATGATTGCCATAAAGCCCAAGTTTTTCCAAAACCATGGATTTTCCCAAGTGGGTAGGAACAGAACCAGTGAATTGGTTGTATCCAAGACTCAAATTTTTCAGACTAACCAACCCATTCATCTGTGAACTAATCGTTCCACTCAAAGAATTATGAGACAAGTCCAAAAATTCCAATTTCAAGAACCCATCAAAATTAGGTAAAGAACCAGACAAT
>BPLS01028134.1:0-11808 GCA_019656275.1 Rhododendron kiyosumense
TTTTTTCCTTTCTTTTTTGATCATCACCGAGCTACTCCTCTAATGGATGCATGTTTAATGATCATTGTTGTTAATAGACGGATTAAGACCTATTTCAGTGCAACTTGATGAAACAAACTTGGAATATGTTAGCGAACACTACTTGTTGGCCCGGAATTAATGTCTCCATGGATTTGGTTATATAATATCACTTATGCGATTGTTCTAAAAACATATATATTTGCGTTTGCGATGTATGTCAAACTTTAATAAAAAAAGACTTAATTGAAACTCTCTCTAACACCAATTGATTTTAGAAGAGATTGTGGAAAAACAGTCCGATAAGTGGTATAAAAACCAGGAAGTCATGGGAGCGTCATCGTGAGAGAGGGATTGTCCCCATAGATTTGTTTATTCAGTGTCACTCCCTACGACCCCTCTAATAGACGTGTGTTACTTTTCACGCGTACGGGGTTTATTGAGTATTATAGTACTAACCCGTGCTTACGGCACTACGTATCTCTGCTGGAAGAGGATGACAGTTGTGTAATTTAGGTGAAAACCATGGGTACTTAACTGGGGAGTGGGAGGATGCACTACAGCCTTTGGATCAAATGAATCTAAGCTGTTCTAACAATTTGTCCCTACACGTTTTATAATAGAGATTATCATAGCGCTATTTCATGCATTAGGTAAATGGTGGTATTCTTTTTGGATCCGACTTCTCTGCAATCCAACTGCAGAGAGCCCATACAGTTGTATCACAGTCGTTCATCTTTGTATTTAACGGTCCAGATAAAATATTTTTTTAATCCTCAACTGAAAAATCCCATCCAACTGTTGAGAACACTCCAACTGCACCTCTGTAGTCCAAACATTTTTTGCTCTAACATTTCACACCAGGTGTAAATTAATGGAGTTGAGATCAACTAGAGGACTAATGGGTCGATGGAACCTCGGGTTTATCCGTAGAATGGAGCCGTCTTTCGGTAAAACAAAATTTTGTTAACTCTGCTCTTTAATGTTTTTATTTCAAGAAATATATTTCACTAACCTACGGGTTATAATAATGTAATTTTAATTTCCGAGCCACACTTTATCTTTAATGAAATAGCTGAAATTATTTCTCTTTTTTCGTTAAATTCCTTTTATAACAAATCAAATTTTCACGGCATTACAGCAAGAATGTGACAGTTTAATTTGCATCACCCAATCCCTCAGGAAACAAAAATAGATGAAATTTTAGTCTCGTACAACTTAAGCAGATGTCTTAATAATTCCAGTTATTTCAGTTATTTTTACAGGTTACGTGCTTCGACCATAGATCCAAATTTTGAACTCTCATAGAAGGATAAGACCTTGGCCCTTAATTCCAATCATGAAATGAAACGACGAGATCAGCCCTTGGCTCTTTTGCTACAAACTCTCAACTCTTATGCTACAAACTCTCAATTAGCATGAACAATCACCACAATCCTCAACATCTCTTCTATTTTACAAAAAAGCCACTAAATTGAAGTGTGTCCAAAAAAACTAACCTTAAATCCTAAGTCTCTAAACAAACCATTATTCTTGACTGTCTGTAAAACGTTATGCTCTTTCATCCACCGGAGTTATCTTTCTTCACATACCAAGAGTCAAACATCAAAAATTGTCTTATTGTGTAGAAGCCAGGGTTGACGTGGTTAGATTCAAACCAATCGTCGCCTTTGGATTTATCTGTAGTGATTTGAAGGTTTATGGTTTCATTTGGGCGGCACGCGCCTGTGTGGAAAGTAGGTTAAAGTTCACTTTTTCCATATCCTCTCTCCTATTATTAAACATGACCATGCTCGTTTCAGGATTATGGTTTTGAATTTTCGGTAACAAAGGTCTAGGTACACTACATCCAACTATTACACCATTCATTATATTTTTTGTAGGGCCCATCCTTGATTCCAAAAAAATATAGAAAACTACTCATAAATTTTAAAATAATTTATTATGGGACCCTGTAAAAAATCAGCTCCAACAAATATCGGTTACTTATTTCTTGATTCATAGCGGCAAAACTATGCAGTTAAACAATTTCGTTCCTACAAATCAAGAAATAATACTTATCGATATCCGTTGGAGCTGATTTTTTACAGGGCCCCATAAAATATTATTCTAACATTTATGGATATTTTTTTGTATTTTTTTGGGAGCCGGAATGAACCCCACAAAAAATGTAGTAAATAGTATAGTGGATGGATGGTAGTGTATGTAGCATCTCTAGGTAATGAGTGGAAGAAATGGAAAGAGAAATGAGAATAATAATTGAGAAAAAATTTATTGAAGTGCAGAGAAGTGCAGAGAGAAAATGTGACACCCCGCTTTCCTATGGCCGGCGGTACTGCTGAATGGCAGGCTCCCTCCGTCTGGACGGGAGGGGCAAGTCATGGTTTATATGAAAAGATATCTCCTACTTGTACAAGGTCTTTTAAAACCGTGAGAGTGGGTCAAAGCGTATAGAAACTTTACAGTTAAGCATGCTCATCCTGAGGTAGTCCAAGGATGGATGACCTACAAGATGGAGTGGATCGTTACAGAAAAGTCCAAAACCAAAATTCTAAGGGATTGGGCCTTTATGTTCAACTTGGGTTAAATATATCCATCAAAATTTACAACTTTAAGCAATATAAAATGGGGTTGACTTTTCACCTTTAACCACACCCATTTTGACAAATAGTTTTTCATTAATCCTTTAATATAATTTATTTATTAGGGAGACACCATCAAAATTTAATTTACACACGCATTGTGTACGTGTGCCCACGATCTAGTAAATATCAAAGTTACTCTTCGATCCTTCTATCTAAGAGCATAAGCATTTGCGAATTTGATCGGGGAGTGAAAAAGTCTGGAAGGATTGAGTGAGGCTCAGGGTGGCCCGTGGTCGGGTGGTCCCAGCACTTGTACGCTGGTTGCCCTGGGATTGTTTTCTTCTTCCTTTTACTGTAGTTGAAAAGTGAATAAAGTAGTACTAATCAAGGAAAATAATCTGCGTCACAACGGAACATACTGCACTCGATTTACTTGTGGTAGAGCCGAATATAACATTTCGAGAGTTCAAAGTGAACGTCGAAGAAATTTCGATTTACAGGTACAACAACATATGTGTGTTCTTACGTCTTTGATCTCTCTCTCTCAAGGCAAAACAATGCCTACGTACAATGGAGGACTACAACTTCATTGCGAACCTAAAAATGAACAATGATTTCATGGACATAGAAATGGCCCACAGAAACAAGATGCATATGTTAGAAATTCCACAACTACAAGCCCTAATATGCATCTTGCTACAATCCATGGCATATGAAATAAACTTGAGATTCAAGCACATACCTGCGAGAGATGGGGCTGCCATGTTCTTAAATACAACAGTCAAGCCCTTATTTCTGCTGCAAGCTGATCGATCAGATTAGAACAGAAGAACAACAACATTCTTCGCCTTTTGTGGAGAGAGAAGAAGGCGTTTTACTACTCTCTCCCCTGGTGTTCAAAAGTATGTGTTTTAGTGGGCCAAACACACACACACACACATATAGGATGAGAGCAGGATACTCCTCTTGTACCTAATAAATGGCCCAACCTATTATGAGTCCAAATATACACAAAAGCACAGACCCACACATATCCCAAATATACTACAAAACTTAGGTGCACCAAATGACCAATTATCTAAATGGTGATCACTAACCAAAATGGGTCCCACACAAATACTCCATAATATTAATTTGATAGTCAAAATAATCCGAAACTTTTTAACATAAATGAATATGCTAATCCACGAATTGGAATAAATTCAACAGCATATAGATGGCATGAAATAATACACGAATTGGAATAAATTCAACAGCATATAGATGGCATGAAATAAGAGTTGGCAAAACTCGATATTAACAAATTCTTCGTCATCTTTGCACTTTTTCAATCCGTAAATTATCTATAGGAATGATTTATCCATTTTCCATCACCAAGGATTTGTGTAATTCTTCCAGGAATCTATACAAGCTACGTGCTCTGGCCATCGAAATGTTGACGTCTCGTTGGTTGATAACTTCTTAGCCCTCTTCCAATGGTGAATTACAATTGTTAGATCAGCAACCTTGGCACTTATAGTACGGCAGCAATTAGCATGAACAGTTACCACAACCCCAACATCTCTACTCTTTTCACAAAAGCCACTGAAATAAAGTGTGTCCAAGAACCTGAAAGTGAGTCCTAAGTCTTTAAACAAACCATTTTTTATGAGCGTCACCAACACGAACTGCTCAGTACATCCACCGTAGACTTTTCTTTGCGCATACCAGTAATCAAACAATGAGATTGTCTTGTTGTTCGATCTGACAATTGAAAAACCATTGTTGAGGTGGTCGGAATTGGACCCGTTGAAAAAATCGGTGGCGATTTGAAAGTCTATCGTTTCGTTTGAGCTCAAAATGGAAATTGGGTTCCTAAACCATAATATATCGGTGTCCTACAATCAATGAAATAATTGATCAAGTTAAATATTAAGTAAAGAAAGAAAGGAAAAAGGAGGGAAGAAAAACTCCTTTCATGTCAAACAGACTGTCCACTATGAGGACCAATAAGAGCAAAAAAATATGCTAAGTAAGAGAATGTAACCACATGGTAGTGTGTATTCTCATTTGGAGAATATAAATAATAAAGTTTTCTCTCACTTTAGTAACTTAAGCTTTTAGATAGTTACCAAAAAAAAACTTAAGCTTTTAAATAAGTTGATAGTTAACAATCTAATATGGTATTAGAGTAGCCAATAGATCTTGTGTTCGAATCTCACCGCTTACCTAATGATTAAGACTTATGCGTGTTTAGCTTGCTTAGAGCATCCACAATGGGTGTGCTAACTAGTGTTTTAATTGTGTGTGTTAAGACTTAGCAAACAAAAAACAAAAATGTATTTTTTGTGCCACAATGCTTATGTTAGTTTGTGTGCTAAAATGTGTTAAATCTTAATATAGTGTGCTAGCATGTGTGCTAAGTTTGCCAACTATGCTAGTAAACAATAAGTGGGTCTCACCTCTATAATTTAAACTCCAACCATAAAATATAAGTATCCATTATTCCTAATACACACTTGTGGGACTCATTTTTTATCCTAACACACAAATTTACCAAATTCATTGTGGATGTTCTAACACACCTTTATGTTATCAATGTCTAGCACACACTTGTGGGACCCATTTTCATCCTAATACACCTTTTAACAAATATTTTAACACACAGATATACTAAACCCCATTGCGGATGCTCTTATGAAGAAGAGCTAGGCTACACATGATGAGCGTGTTGAAAATATAAATAATAAAGTTTTGCATTTCTCTAGTAATTTAAGCGTGTAGATGTATTGGTGGTAAACAATCTAATACTCACTCATAAATGTGTTTTAAAAAAAGTCTAAGTTCCCATGAAAAGAAACATACCGTGAAGATGAAGTTGTAGCCACGCTTAAGAACATCACCAAGAAACTGAGTCCGCCTCCACATCATTTCGAGATAATCTTTAGTCATGTATAACTGCTCCTCAGCAAAATCTACCCCATCTGTTTCAAGCCTATAGCAATGACGCTGGAGAAACTTACATCGTTGGTAGGATACTTCATCCGTGGCCACAATTAGAAGGTGATTTATTAACCCCTGAGTACCATCGCCAAGCCAGAAACTATCCAAGAATAGATCAAGAATCGACTTGTCCCCTTCCACATAGGCTTTGTTTACCATAGCGATAATTACAGTCTTGTTTTCCATCGATGTTTCGGCTAACAGCTCATCAAGTTCATCCCGGTGAATAATCATTTTCATCTGTAGAATGTGTAAATAGTTTGTATCAATAAAACGGTCACATTTCGGGTAATATGAGGAATTATGACGGATTTATCTTTCAAATAGAGGTGCAGCCCGTGCAGGAATTCTGAACTCTCGATTTTTATTTTTGTTTTACAAGAGTTCCGAACTCTCTTTAGTACTATCTATTAATTATGATTGAAGCTAGCTCTCAATACATTCCTCCTCCTACTGTACGCATTTCTACTTTTATCTTTGTGATATATGAAACAATTGTTGTACAACCAGAAAGTTTTAACGGGGTGTTTCCGATAAGGAATAAGTTAAGGCGAAGATATCGTTGACAAGTTGTTAGAAGAAATAACTGTTCACAATCATAAAATTGTTATAGCATTATAGCTGCTTCTTTTTTTAACTGATTGTAGCATTAGCAAATCATGATCACATCCATAATAACTGATAAATCGTCGAAACCGAATATTTGTAAATCAGTGATATAGGTATTACTATAAGCAGATGCCATATGGGAGGTTGTGTTATATGCATGGCAAGAAAAATGGTTATTGATTTGGTTGATCTGAATTAATTAACCACTTTCAAGTGATTAATTCCCACAACAACTCGTTATTAATATGGGCCAATGGGGGGATCAACCAAGAAAGAAAAGGAAAAAAAGAAAGAAGCTAATTACCATGGTTGTTGAGAACTTGCATTCGGGATTAGAGATGGAGAAGAGGGTCTTGAGACTGGAGGGATTGGAGAAGATGAAGATGACAAGGAAACCCAGGAACAAAAGTGACACTACTGTAAAATCGAGAGCTCGATTCTTCATCTTGTCGGTCATAATATGATTCGATTGCGTGTAATGGGGGAAACCTGCGGTAGAGGATCTCTTCATCTCTTTGTTCTGGTAGCTAGATTGTGATTTACGGCAACTCTTGCGAATCCGAAAGGATCTTATTTTTAAGGATCCTCCCGTGGGGGCCTGCACACTCACTTTAGGGTATACGTAGTGAGTTTGCAGTGAAAAATTGCAGTAGTCCAAAGATATTTTTATCTATTCGAATTTTTAAAAAATTCTTTTTAGGAAGAGTTATCTTTTTAGAATGAATTTTTCTTAAAATCGAATCATTGATTGTTAAGATAAACTGTCACAATTATTTACTGTACCCTGCCGGGAGTCCCCGCTTCCTATTTCTGCCTTGAGATTTACACCGGCCGTGGACTTTCTAGTACTACGGACCTTTGCATTTGTATAAAAAAAAAATGTACAAGTTTATTTTAGGTCCACAAATCTAGGCTTACAGCTCATAAAATTAAGAAGTGGAATAGAACAAGTAATTTTTATGCACATCTCAGAAAGATGCTTTTCTCGAACCCACTCTTTTTTAGGAGAAGTTTTTGGATGCGGGGCGGGTACCACACGCGTGGTATCCTGTCGGGGTTTTCAAGCTTTTCAATGTATTTTTGGACGGTCCAGATTTTAGTGAGAGGAAAGGAGTGAGAGTGGCGGGATGAAAAGAGAAAGAGGAAATAAATCTAGACCATCTGTGTTTTGAACGGTTGGAATCGCCGACATATACTGTCCATGTTTTGAACGGTTGGGTCATAATATGATTCGATTGTGTGGAATGGGGGAAACCCGCGGTAGAGGATCTCTTCATCTCTCTGTTCTGGTAGCTAGATTGTGATTTACGGTAACTCTTGCGAATCCAAAAGGATCTTATTTCTAAGGATCCCTCCCGCGGGGGCCTGCAAACTCACTTTAGCGTGTACGTAGTGAGTTTGCATTGAAAAATCGCAATCATTCAAAGATATTTTCAACGGTTTAAATTTATAAGAAATTCTTTCCAAAAAAGAGTTCTCTTTCTGAAAAGAATTTTTTTTAAATTCAGATCGTTAATCGCTAAAATAGATGGTTGCAATTATTTACTATACCGTGCCGTGAGTTCCTGATTCTTATTTCGACCTTGAGATTTACACCGGCCGTGGACTTTCTAGTACAACGGACCTTCGCAGTTTTATAAAAAAGAGGGATGCTACATACACTACACTAAACCACTACATCATCCACTACATTTTTTGTGGAGCCCACTCAAGATTTCAAAAAAATACAAAAAAATATCTAAAAATTTTAAAATAATGTTTTATGAGGCATTGTAAAAAATCAGCTCTAACGGATATCGGTAAATATTATTTCTGGGTTCGTATGTCCAAAACTGCGCAGTTGAGCGTTTTCACTCCTATAAATCTAAAAATAATACTTACCGATACCCGTTAGAACTGATTTTTCACCGGACCCCCTAAAATATAATTTTAAAATTTATGGATATTTTTCTGTATTTTTTGTGGGCCCCGAAACGAGCCCCATAAAAAATGTAGTGGATGGTGTAGTGGTTTAGTGTAGTGTACCTAGACTTACAAATCTAGGCTTACATGCAGCTCATAAAATTAAGAAGCGGAATAGAACGAGTAATTTTTTATGCATACCTCCCAAGGATGCTTTTCTCGATCCCACTCTTTCCCGCGAGAAGTTTATGGGTTCTCGGCGGATACCACACACGTGAAATTTCGTCGGCGATTCCAATTGTTCCAAATAAGGGCGAAACTAGAAATCTAATCTCCCTTGGACTAATACAAAATTTATATATATGAACTAAGAAGAGTTTTATAATTAGTGTCTAGCAAACTTGTACATAGATATACGTAAATGTTCATAAATAAATGAAAGAAAAATACAAGAAATCGTACACTATTAAATTTGTACCCTACTGAAGTTGTACCCTACGATGTTTCAATGAGTAGAGATCATTTATTATCAAAATCTAAGTCGCTATCTTTAACAAGTTCTCTTTCAATGTAGATAATCATAGAATACGCGAGAAAGTGAGGTGGACTAAAATTGATGAGCTAAAATTTTACATTTAAATTTTTTTGTTTTCTTAAGTTCACATGGGCTATAGCCTAGGCTAGCCCACCCTTGGTTCCGCCCTTGGTTCCAAACATATTTAAGACGGTCCAAATTTTAGAGGTAGGAAAGGAGAAGAGAGAATTGCGGGATGAGGGGAGAGAGAGAAAATAAATTTGAGTCATCTAAAACACGTTTAGACAATTGAAATAGCCGACAGATACCGTCACATAGTAGCCTCCCAGCACCCATAAATTTCTCCTTTCTCAGACCTAGCTAGGATGGTATACGGTCAACATTTTTGTTTTACTCCTGAGATAAATTTATTTTTCTAGTTATGCTTTTCTAATTGAAGGGATTATATAGATGTTTCGATAAATGGGGATTCTCTATTAGGATCGACACACAAACACACGATTTATGAGCATAAACAGTAAAGAATTAATACAGAGATATACGTGGTTCCCCAAAACCGGGTACGTCCACAGGAGCGAGAGCGGCTGTTGTTCTTTATTATCACAGATGAATTAAGGTTTACATTATAGAGTATTTATACAAACTATATTCTAACCCTAATCTGGTATTTGGTCTTTATCCCAAAAATACCCCTGTACGGATCGTAAGACAGATCCCTTGGTGCACGAATTGGCTTCAACGGTGTTTGGATGGTGTGAAATGTCTTGGTTGCCCTGGTTTTGACGGTTTCGGGGTAACACGTTTGATTGGGGGACAACTTTGGAATAAAATTGAAACGCTAGGGACAAAATCAATCCAATTATTACATTGGGGACTAAATTGATATTTTTTGAATACTTTGGGGACCAAAAAGCTTAATAAGCCCTTCTTGTTACCTCACTGTCTCTCTCTCCATCTCCATATGAAGAATGCTGCATCCAAATCCATAAACCCCTGCGACAGCCGTGCCGTGGCCAACTTTTACGCAACCCAGCTCCAGCTAAGCTGCCCGCACAGCCCCACCTCGTACCCCCACGCCCGTCGCATCCACGCCCACATGACCACTTCTGGCTTCAAACCCCGTGGTCACATCCTCAACCGCCTCATTGACGTCTACTGCAAATCCTCCCACCTCGTCTCCGCCCACCAACTGTTCGACAAAATCCCCCTACCGGACATCGTCGCAAGAACCACAATGCTCGCCGCATACTCTGCTTCTAGAAAACCAAACGTGGCCCTGGATATATTTAACACGACCCCGTTGAGGATGAGGGACACCGTCTTCTACAATGCCATGATCCCGGCCCACTGCCATGACGACGACGGTCATGCCACTATCGAACTCTTTGGCGACATGAGGCGGGAGGGTTTCCCGCCCGATAACTTCACTTTTACTAGCGTCCTGTCCGCGTTGGCCCTCGTAGCAGATCAAGAAACCCATTGCCAGCAGTTGCATTGTGCAGTTGTGAAGTCAGGAACTGGGTTGGTGACTTCAGTCGTGAATGCGCTTATATCGGTTTACGTGAATTATGCATCTTCTCCGGTAGTGTCTTTGTCTTCGTTGATGGGTGCTGCTAGGAAGCTTTTTGATGAGATGCCCGTGAGAGATGAATTAACATGGACTACAATCATTACGGGTTACGTTAAGAATGGTGACCTGGATACAGTTCGTCAACTTTTCGAAGGGATGGAAGAGAAGTTAGTGGTTGCTTGGAATGCCATGATTTCGGGTTATGTGCATAATGGCTTTGTGAGTGAGGCGTTGGAAATGTTTAGAAGGATGAATCTATCGGGAATAAAGCTCGATGAATTTACATACACTAGCGTTCTTAGCTCTTGTGCTAGTGCTGGATTGTTCCTCTTTGGGAAGCAAGTGCACGCTTACATTCTATGAATGGAAGACAAACTTTCGCGGGACTTTTCATTGTCTGTTGATAATGCACTTATTACCTTGTACTGGAAATGTAGCAAAGTTGATGAAGCACGTATGATTTTTAATAACATGCCCGTAAGAGACCTTGTTTTGTGGAATGCAATTTTATCAACGTATGTGAGTGCTGGGCGAATTAATGAAGCTAGGTCCTTTTTCATTGAGATGCCAGAGAGGAACCTTTTGACATGGACAGTTATCATATCAGGAATGGCCCAGAATGGGTTGGGGGAAGAAGGTCTGAAGTTGTTTAACCAGATGAAGTTAGAGGGATTAAAGCCATGCGACTATGCATTTGCAGGAGCTATTTCTTCTTGTGCTGTGCTTGCAGCATTGGAGCATGGACGCCAGCTCCATGCGCAACTTGTCCGATTAGGGTTTGATTCAAGCCTCTCAGCTGGCAATGCGCTAATAACTACGTACGCTAGATGCTGTGTTGTTGAGGCTGTGCACTGTTTGTTTCTGACAATGCCTTTTGTGGATTCAGTTTCTTGGAATGCCATGATTGCTGCTTTAGGGCAACACGGGCATGGTGCTCAAGCTCTAGAGCTTTTTGAACAGATGTTGGAGGAAGAAATATTACCTGATTGGATAACCTTCCTCACTATTCTCTCTGCTTGTAGCCATGCAGGTTTAGTTAACCAAGGACGTAGTTATTTCGATGCCATGTATGGATTATATGGTATACGCCCAGATGAAGATCATTATTCCCGCCTGATTGATTTGTTGTGTCGAGCTGGAAAATTCTCTGAAGCAGAGGATGCAATCCAAAGACTGCCTTTTGAGCCAGGTGTACCAATTTGGGAGGCTCTCCTTGGTGGTTGCCGAATTCATGGGAACGTGGATTTAGGGGTCCAGGCAGCAGAACGATTATTGGAGCTGAGGCCTCAACACGATGGAACGTACATCCTTTTGTCGAACATGTATGCTGATGTGGGTCGATGGGATGACATGGCAAAAGTAAGAAAGTTGATAAAGGACAGAGGGGTTAAGAAGGAGCCCGGTTGTAGTTGGGTTGAGGTTGAAAACAAAGTACATGTATTCTTGGTGGATGACACAGCACACCCTGAGGTGCAAGCAGTGTACAACTATCTTGAAGAGTTGGGAATGAAGATGAGGGAATTAGGGTATGTTCCTGACACCAAGTATGCTTTGCATGATGTGGGGTCCGATCAAAAACAACATGGTTTATCAACTCACAGTGAGAA
>BPLS01028135.1:0-10169 GCA_019656275.1 Rhododendron kiyosumense
ATATATATATATATATATCTTGAGTATATAGTTGTGTCAGCTGACTGTTAGTTGCACGAAGCTGGTGTGGGGGCGGGGCCCGGGGGAGGATCATAGAAGCTCCTCGTTTGGGAGCATTGGAGGAGCATTTTGAAATTGCAATTATGTAATACATGTCATGTAATATTCATAAATATTGTAGTTCTCTATTCATGTTAATTGCAAATATAATTGTAGAGCATATAAGTAAATATGGGTACTAAGTACTTGAGCAAATTTAAGTAATTTTTTTTTCTAGTATCTTATCACTATTTCATGTTTTCTATTGCTTGGTATATTATACTTTTGTTCTTTTGAGATTTGTGTGCCTAAGGGGTTCTATCCTATTTTAAATGGGGGCGAGGTTCTTACCCTGATTCTTGGCAGCAGCTGCTGCTGCTGCTTCTCCCACTGCTCTCCTTCCAAGCTGTGGGGCTTATTTTATTTCTGCAGGCTTGAGTACATGATTTAGCTTTTTATGAGGGTGTGGGTCATAATGAGGAGTCACAGACATGTAGTTCTCATGGTTGTTAGAATAGTGCGATTCACGGTTCGATTCTACAATTCCATACGAGTTCCAACCAATTCCATTAGAATCTTGTTGCTGAATCGAAAACTAAGGCAATATTTCGTTTCAAATTGTGATCCTCTTTGGTTCACTAAGTTTCATGGGATTCAGTATAAGTAGTTATGATTTTCTTTGATTCAGTTTTTCTTTCCACCTCTATCGAGAAAAAAACATTTAATTGATTGGTTGTATTGATTTTTATCATATTATGTGTATATACAACAGTAAAATTTTGACACATTGATATATCAATACAATTTAGAACATTAGATTTAAATTTTCTGTGCATATATTGATATACATATGGAAACTCTATATTCTACCGTATAAAGTGAATTGTACAATTCACTATTTGGTACCATTCATAATCTTCACGTTGTTAAGCTCTAGGCTAGTAACAAATAACCTTATGTTATATTTGATATAATATGGTTGTCTTGTTAAGCTATAAGCTTGCTAAATACTATTCATAGCAGGGTTCACGTTTTCATCGCATCATCAAAGGCTTTATGATACAAGGTGGAGACATCTCTGCTGGGAATGGCTCTGGTGGCGAATCCATATATGGATTGGAATTTGAAGATGAAAATTTTCAGTTAAAGCATGAAAGAAGAGGGACGTTATCAATGGCTAATTCAGGTCCTAATACCAATGGATCTCAATTTTTTATAACCACTCGAGCGCCTCATCTAGATGGGAAGCATGTTGTTTTTGGGAAGGTGATCAAAGGGTTGGAGGTGGTCCGTTCAATTGAGCATGTTCATACAGGTGAAAATGATTATCCTACTCTTGATGTGATAATTGTCGACTGTGGTGAAATTCCTGAGGGAGCGGATGATGGGATATGTAACTTCTTTAAAGATGGTGATACTTACCCTGATTGGCCAGCTGACCTTGATGTGAAACCAGATGAACTTTCCTGGTGGATCAGTGCTATAGATTCTATCAAAGCTTTTGGAAATGAACGGTTCAAGGTAGCTCTTCCTTAGATTTGCTGTCTTAATTATTCCTCCTCATGCTTTGAATATCTGCAAGATATGTTCTCCCTGTGGCGGTCTTCCCTCCAACCAAGGGTAAAATTAAATTGGCTTCTGCAAACATTTCCTTTGAGGATTTGATGCTTGAATTTTCACTTGACAGGGAAATATTAGATCAGGCATTTGATGATAGTGTTATAATTTTCTCGAATGGTTGATGTCAGAAAGTCCACTAGAAACATATTATCTACTTAGTTTTCTTTGTATTGTATTTTCTGCTAGTCGGTGGCTAGTGTTCTCAGTTCTGAACTGTTTTCATGTATAGAAACAAGACTATAAAATGGCAGTTAGGAAGTATCGGAAGGCTCTGTTCTACTTGGATGTATGCTGGGAGAAGGAAGATATTGATCAAGGTGAGCCATTAATATGTGCATGTGGTACTGTTCTTTGGTTATTTTTGTTAAAAAGAGACGGTGAAGTTGTCGCTTCTTTGTATTGAGATTGTTCAACGTGATGGTACAGAGAAAAGCTCATCTTTGAGGACTATGAAGTCTCAGATTTTTACGAATAGCTCTGTAAGTTTTCTTATTTTCTTACAATGAGAAAAAAGGTTACTTATTTTCATTTCTTCTTCTTCTACTACTGCTGCTACTATAACTAGTACTACTGGCCATCTACTGCTACTACTACCTTTTGGGTAAATTACAGGAAATCGCCATGAAGTTTTTAACAATTAGAGGGACATCCTCTTTTTTTCTTAAATGACACTAACCTGCCATTTACCATGTGATTCTTTGTACCTGTGTTAGGCCTGCAAATTGAAATTAGGAGATTTAAAAGGAGCATTGTTGGACGCAGAATTGGCAATCCGCGAACGGGAAGATAATGTGAAAGCTTTATTCCGTCAAGGCCAGGTTCGTAGTGCCGGTTGATAAGACATAGTGACTAATAACTTGATGTTCATAGATCGAAGAACACATTGGACACTTGTCTTTCAATGTTTGGTGCAGAATATTGTAGCTTTTTTCTTGGTCTTGATATGAAAACTAGTTGTCTATCACTCGGTTCTGGATATCTTGCAGTAATTGGGATAGATTCATGATGGATGTCTGCTCTTGCTGTCATGCATGTGTTACTACATTAGAACTTTCATCAATGTTTTGTTAAGGTTCAAAAGTAGGTCTTACCACTAATAAATTAACGTTCGGAACTGGGAATGCTATAAGACCGTAAGTCTTAAGAACATGCCATATAGCTGATGAGGATGTTGAAGAAGTGTATTCCCGTGCTTCATAGGAATAAGAGTACAGTATGTCAAAAGTGTTTCTGAAGTTACTTATAGCATGTTTTCTGTTCAGTTACCTATTGCATGTTTCAATTCAGAGATCCTGAAGAAGACAACTTATTATATTGTTGGTTGTTTTTTTAGTTTAGTTGAAATCAGAATTTCTAGTTCAGACTTCAGACTTGCATGTACCTCTTTCGTAAAATTTCCTTTTAGGTAATGCTATCGCACTATGCATGAATCCTTGCACTTCTTATTATCCGTCAACTTACTCTTTCTGCTAATTCCCCCACAGAAACAGTTGGAGGTCTCTGATTACGTTCTTTGGGACGGTTCGAGTGGGAAAATCATATTTTATTTGGTGCACATTGTCTGTTGTCACTTTCTTTCTTCTTTTTTTTCCCTCCCTAAAATCGAATGAACAGAAAACAGTTTCCAAGTACTTGTTGCAGCATCAACTGAATGATTATGTGGAAGCACAATCCTTTTAGGCATAATTTTTTCCTTCTGCATTGTACTTTATGTACTATTTTTATGTAGAATTGATCCCACAAGGTTATTATTGCAAGAATCTAGTTCTGCAACAATCGCTCTACCTTTGTTTTTCAACCTTACTTTGCTTGTATGCAATGTGAAATTCTGTAATTGTGTTTTCAACTTAATTTTGTTGCATAATGACTGTGTCTGTGCTATTTAGCAGGCATACATGGCGCTTAATAATGTAGATGCTGCAGCTGAAAGTTTCAGGAAAGCATTGGACTTGGAGCCAAATGATGGTAATGTTATACAGAATCAGTTTATTAGGGGCAAGCTTTTTTATGCTCAGGGTATGTAGGATGTGGAAACTGGAAAGCCTTCTTGATCTTGAATGTTCAAGTGCTTTCCCTGAAGCTCATATAATTAGGCCCCATGATAATTTAATTGTGATATGTTTAAGCTTTGGTTCTCTGAAAGCTTGATGAAAAGAAAAGGGAAAGGGACACTGATTTCCTTAATACTTTCTCCCCTCTTTATTTATAAGTTCTCCGAACTGTTCAAAAATTAAGAGAATAGTGTTCAGAACATAAACTTATAATGTCACTTACTTTTCTTCATATTTTCAACTGTGCCATTTTGCTTTTGATTTCAAGGAGTTCTATTGTGTATGCTTTTTGTTTCCTTCACAAGTGGCAAATGATAAAAATGCCTTAACTTTACTGCTTTTTCATTCTGAAAACCACCCGAACCCCACACTTAGGCCATTGTTGGGTGTAAAATGAATCAATTGAGAAGCACAGTTTCGTATGGGTGCTGCAATAGTAAGTTAGAAGTTCAAGGTTGAAGTTTTTAGTCTTCTTGTTCTTATATGTGAACCCCACTCCCCAGCGAAAAGAAAAAAGTCAATAACTAAAAAGGAAAGACGAGTTTATATATTAAGAGGGGGATTGAGCGGGATATGGTCTTTTCAGAAACAGGTTGAATAATGCTAATTATGCTATGACTGAGCAAGTCCTTTATTTACATCCAAATCAGGTGGTATAAAGAAGGAGTTTGCTGCTGCAAAGCAGAAGGTCAGTGGCTTCACGTGAATTGAAGTTTCCATCTTCCAATCGATTGTTGGTTATTTTTCTTATGTGCAATTTGAAATTATGGCTACAGATTTCTGATAGACGTGATCAGGAGAAAAACGCTTACAGAAGAATGTTTATCTAGAGCTCAGGCAGTAATGGGGTATGCTGGATATATCTTATGCTGAGTTGCTTTGTTTTTATCCAGGATCCATTTTTGGCACTACATTTTGTGCGCTTTGTCTTAACTGCAAGCATCTCTTTTACAAACAGTCTAGTTTTCAACCTTCACGTACTTCATGTAGACTCTGGTTCAAATACATAGCACAGATGTTGATTGGAGTTTGGGGGCCTCAGGTACATCCGTTCTCCAAATTTATGCTATTTTCAATATATTTGTTTGATAATATGATGAAACAAAGTGATAGCACCAAGATCACTATTGAAAGTCAAATGATCTTGTTTGTGCTTTATTTTTTTACCATCCATCTGATTGAAGTTTCTGCTTTAGTGAAGTTTTACAGGTTTTGTTTGGAGGGCAACAGAAGGTTTCCATACCTTTTTTGGGAGAAAACTTTAAGATACTCAAAGCTTTAAGCAAATTGTCTTGCACATTTTTATTGTGTTAGTTCTGATACATCATCTCAATAGGAAATTAGGTAGGTCATAAAATTTAGTTTAACCGTCAAAAATTGCTGTTATGTTTTATACCAGAACATCTCTGATTTCACTGGAAGCGGATGGCTTCGTTTTCTTGACCAATTACTTATTTGTTATTTCTTGATCTTCTCATTGTTGTCTATCGGTCTTTTGGCTAGAGTTAACACTTGGCTTGACATTTTGGGTATTCCAAACTTTCAGCAAATCGTTAACTGTTTTTACGAGAAAAGCTCTCCAAATTTACTTTGGCCTTGCAAGGAATTTTTGGTTAAGTTGATACACTATTTTTTGTTTTTGACAGTTGTACAATTGCTGATAACTTTGAGTGAGTGGTAGTGTAATGAAAATGTCTTCATAGAGGATAAATAGAGAAAGTAGAGATAAATTGTGTAATAATGATATCTTCTTAATAAGTTAGAGTTACGAAGCTGAACACTTAAAAAGAGACAGAGAGAGTATTATTTATGATACCACGTTAATCTTTTTTTATCTTGACCCAAAATTTTTTACTTTTATCTAAATATTTTTGGAATTTTTGGTTAAGTTGATACACTATTTTCCAATTTTCTTAGTGAGATAAATTAATAATTCACAAAAATTTGATGCAAAATTAACAAAAGTAAAAAAAAAAAAAATGAAAACTAACAAACGCAAAACGGGTAGATTAGTTTCATCCTGTTTCGGTGTGGGGATATGTCCTATGTTGTAAAATAAAATAAAAAAAAACTAGGGGTGCCGGTATAATACAAATTTGTTACTCCTTCCGTCCCTTTTTAAATATTCTGCTCGTAATTTCAATTTATTAAGAAAACATCATTATTACATCTTTCATATCAATTTTTACTTACACTTTTCTTATTTATCCTCTATTGAAACATTATCATTACATTTTTACTCACTAACTTTTCAAAATGGAATTTACTTTTAGAGGCAAAATGAAAAATGTACCAATTTTTATCTACTAACTTTACAAAATGGATACTTATTAAGGGACAGCCCAAAATGAAATATTAGACTTTAAAAAGGGACGGAGGGAGTATTTGGCCTAGTATATGTAGCAGAAGTACAGGTATTGATGCAAGTCAAGGGACCTCATTACCCAGGTCCGCCCCTGCCGGTGGAATAGTGTCCCTCCATCGGCAGCCCCTCCCCTTCTCGAAGGCAGTTTAGGCTTGGACTTCCATTTCCCTCTAAATGGATTCATTGGAAAGATAACCTATATTTTTAAACAGTGCAGAAAATGTCTAGGCATACAAACAAAGTACCTCTCCTGTCATCTCATCATATTTTTATCTTAAATTATACTCTCTCCGTCTTGCAAAGTTTGGCACTTTTGTGCTTTTGCTTGTTCCATAATATTTGGCTAGTTTGAAAAGTCAATAAAAAAGTTAGGTAAACTTCCCACTTTATCCTTTTCTTTTGCACGCTAGAAAACAATAAGTTCAAACAACAAATCAATTTTGAATTTGGGAGCCAGCACCAAAACTTTCGGGATCTGACACCCAATTTGAAAAATACTCCAGTTGTGAAAATATTTTTTTTATGACAAAAGTTGTGAGAGTACACATGGGTAACATTGGAAAGTTTGCTCATTAATTGTACATCAAATTTTTTCTCTTAAAAGTTGGATTTCCCAAAAGTGCCAAATATTGCGGGACGGAGGGAGTAGCGCCCGATCAATCACTGAATCATGGTAAATTACCTACTGCTCGAGAATATTTTTATGGTAAACATATGTTACTAGTTACTACCTTTTATGTTGACCAGTAAAGTTAAGCATGTGGATAAATCTATAACATTACATTTAACAGGTCAAAGTGAACAACATAAATTTTCGCTTTATATGCTTCGTTCTTCTTCCTGATTTTTTTGGGTATATTAATAACTTGTGCCACGCCAAAACCACCTCCTTTTGCATTCATTATCTAAACCAAATAAGATGACAAAGAAAACAACGCGTAATTCCTTTTTCTTTTTGGGATTGCAAGTTAGAAATAAGACAAAGTCAATGATTACATTTTCTGGCAAAATTCAACTCAAAGAAGCTCTCTCTAACTTCCTTAAGACAAATTAATACAATTTCCACAAGTGTATCCTGCTAGAGGCCCATCTTTCCATCCTGCGGAATATAGCCAACAATCCAATTCCTTCTTGCCATGGTTTCTTTACATTTGTCCTCCAGCACCTTATGGGGGGAATTTGCAGGAGCTTCTCCCTTGATCAAGTTCACTCTTCAATCTGCAGACCAGGAAATATGCCCCTAAGTTTGGTATTCAAGGTCATGACATTAGCCAACCTTCTAAAAAGTTAAACATCCAGCAGCCCCTCTCGTCCCTAAAGACAACTCCAAGACCAGCCAACCCAAGGTTACCTTTCAAACTATCATCAGTGTTCAACCTCAACTTGCCTAGAAATTTGCAACCAACATGTAAATATGTGAGGATTTTGTTCGGTTTTTGTTGGTTAAGTCTCAGTTTTGTGCTTAGCGCTGTCCAGATTGTCAAACACTCCAAAAGTCTCAAATCAAAGCACCAGTCAATGAATAAATGGTGCATATCCTCTACATGCATCTGGCATCTAGAACACTTGCTATCCTGACATATATTTTTAGAGGTATGCTGAAGCCAAGTGAGGATTTTACCATTTATACAAGTCCATACAGTCGACGAACAAAACATGGCTTATATTAAGCGAAAGGAAAGTTTCAAAAGTTTGATAGTAACAAAGTGCCTAAAGAGAGATAGCCCCCTTGATATCTGTAAAAAATACTCAAGTAACAAGTTACCATTTACTTCCATCTTAGCTAACTCATCAGTTGCAATGTTAATCTCACTTGTAAGCCAAAAATGTCGCTTTGCGGAACTTAAATGCAGTAGATGCTGACTATCCTCCAGAAGGTCAAGTGATTTAGTGATCTCTTCATGGCACTGGAAAATTCTATGACTAAGTGAATAAACTACTAAAGACTCCAAGTAGCAATTCAGAGATATATCAACCGCATTATTTTTTCTTAAAGAACATAAGGTTGATGAGAAGAAAGAACTTACGTAACCTCATAATCTGCTACACCAACAAGACCTAGCCAGGAGAAGATCCATTGACATTAAATCTAAACAAACCAGCCAGAATAGGTTTCCATTTTGAGGTCAAGTGTTGCATCTGATAATTAGAAGGGTACCCAGTACTTCTTTGCGTAATCTCTGATCGGCTCGCTCTCCACCTGTTTCATGGTGGAAAGACTCTCAAACGTCTTTGGGGCCTTTCTGCTTGTCAAGAAACGAGCAGTGAATTCCTCGGCCAACTGCCTCCATCCTCTTATAGATCGTGGTGCCAATTTATGAAACCAACTCAAGGCCACCTTGCCAAGACTCGACGGGAACATTTTGCACAGAATGGCATCATCACCATCGTGCATGAACATGGCCTGCTGGTAATGCTGTATGTGAGCCACAGCGTTCGTGTTTGTCTCGTAAAGCACGAACGCTCCGTGCTTCACTCTGCTCGGCAACCTGGCCTCCTGCAGCCTCCTTGCAAAAGGGGAGGCTGCGATGTTACTCAGGGCTATACGTGCAGCTGCTCGTGCGGACACTGTCCCTTCCTCATTTTCCTTCATCTTGTGGGCCGTAGCTTTGGCCCAGTCAGCATCAGGTCTCTCGTACCTGTCACGGTGATGCTTCCTTGTTTTTTCCTCAGATGAGGAACTTTGTTCTCTGCTCCTTCTTCTTCGTGAAGAAGCCCTTCGCCTTTCTAGTGTGCGGTCTTTACTTCTGCTTCTCCTTCTTTGTGGGGAAGCTTCACACCGTCTCGTGGTAGGACTATTGCTCCTGCTCCTTCTTCCTCGTGAATGAGGCTCTTTATGGACTAGCAGAGCCCTCCTATCTTCTCCAGAATTCCTTCGTGAAAGTCCGGAGTCTTCCGGGTGTCAATTGCGGATCCTCTGTAATGATTTTCCCTATAAACAAACCAGGCAAAATAGGTTTCCATTTTGAAGATTAAGTGTTGCATTTGATAATCAGAAGGGTAGGAGAGCTTAGGGCCTCAGTTGCGGATCCTCTGTCATGATTTTCCCTATAATGATCGTGTCAAGGTTTGAATGGAGGGCGACAACACACAAACTAACTCATCCAAGGGTAGAAAACCAGGCACGTCTTGCAGAATATAAACTTTAAATCCAACGGTGTCATTTGAACAAAACCAACTAAGCGGTGACCCTATATAGACCACATCCCTTTTCATTTTTTTCCCAATTAATCATTCCCATATCTCTTTCTCTGACTATAGACCCAATTCCCACCTTCTCTCCCTCTCTCGTCAAACTCCATTTCTCTCCTTTTTATCGGCAAATTTCATTTCTCTAACAAACCAATCTCTCTGTAGGGGTTCGGATCTGTCGGGACCTTAACCGTGGTTCAATCCTGGATCCTTCCTCCGCAGCTCCGTGCTCCAGTGGCTGGACCTGCATGAAGTCACTAGGGTTGGACTAGCCCAGTGACCCTTCGACGATCAAGTTAGATCTCAGGAGAGGGAATTAGGTCTAGGGTTAGGGTTTTTTTAGCTTACCTCTCGCAATGAACATCCCTTTGTATTTATAGACCTAGGGTTACTTGGCTCTCAAGCCAACGCGTGGGTATATGCTCGGGTAACCGTCTCAGGTGATGTCATACGTGACAGGGGGAGCCAAGCGGTTACAGAGCACATGGCCTAATCCAAATGATTGCTGCTATCACGGGATTGGCGTGGGGCCCATCTGTTATAACTACCTCATTCAAACGCTATCGGGAATACCGAGGCCGAAGCGCATATCCGAGCGCGGTACTGAACAGAAGATCAGGACCATCAGCGTTCATCAGCTCACCAGCCAGACCCCAAGGGGCATAGGCTCGGTACATCTGGCCCAGTTACCGACACAATAACCAAGGCCACCACACTCTCCAAAAAAAATATCATCTGCTTCTATAGCCCAATTTATAGCAAAATCAATCACAATGGTGAAGTTTGTTTGAACGGATCATTGGCACAGCATATCAAGTCCAATGAAAAGTTGAACCAAAACTGTATTAATCTCAACAATATTTTATGAGGTCACAAGGAAGAGAGGCTAAAGAAAATGAATG
>BPLS01028141.1:0-10217 GCA_019656275.1 Rhododendron kiyosumense
CTTGTTGAGCACCAAATTCAACACTATGGACGGGGCCGTAATCCTTTTAGTTGTATGGTATGCAGATCCCAGTGGTGGCGCTGGATACAGCAATCAAGTGTCGTGCAACAATTTCACCAAGACAAATCGGGAGCAAAGCTGCCATGGCGGGTCTAAACAGCTTGGCCAAGGATATTGGTGGGGCCATTAGATCAAAATTGGTTCTGATAGTTTGGTTAGATGATTTCACATGAATTTCATGCTAAGTTTAGAGATTGAGATTCGTACAAAGGCAAGGTTTAGCGAAAGTATATACGTATATGACAACTTTTTCATTTCAGTTTTAGGATTGATAAGAACAATTGCTTCGAAGTCTTCACTGTGGCTTTCTTCTAGTGTATACTTTCTTGCTTATTGTCGTGACCTGGTTTAGGCTTCGTCTTGGCTTTAGTCCCTCAAGTTAACGAAATACTCCCATTTTGAGTGGTTTAATTTCAATACAATACAACACGCCAGTTCCTTTGAAAAAAATCGCATGTACAAGGACAGTATACAACCAGAGCCTTTTCTGTTCCTCGCATCCACCTCTTTATGATACATAGTTCTTTAGTTTTTGCATCTCCCAATCAACGATGTCAATGGGATGGCATTTCTGATTTATCCGTCCATCTTCTATTTGGGGGACTTAGGAGGACATTATATTGAGTAGGCCCAAGATAATGAGGGAGATTTTAATAACGCGTTTGGGTATGGGATGAGATCGCTGATAGGGTTTAAGGTCTCCCCCAAATCTTCCCAAACACTCCCATCTATGTCCAGATCATACGCTTCTCTCTTTTCTTTTGGAAATTTGTACACTTCTAATTCTGTATGCAGCATTGCTGAGCAAATTATGGGCAAAGAGATGTGTGCATTTTTAAACTAGTTTACAAGTCAAACGGATCTTAGACCTGGGTTCCTTGGGTGCTCCCTTCACCACGATGACAAACTGGGTTAGAGTCTGAATGTGAGGTTCCACTCCCCACCAACCTTGGTTAAATTCATTAGCTGATAAGATTTGACAAACTGGGTTAGATTCTGAATGAGAGGTTCCAATCCCCACCAACCTTAGTTAAATTCATTAGCTGCTTAGATTATATGATGTTCGTACATGCACTTAAAAAATGGGGCAAAGTCCACTTTGACCCCTTGTAGTTATTGCCATATGCGGATACCCCCTTCATGGTTTAAAATTGACCACATAACCTACCTGTGGTTTTGAAAATGTGCGGATAGACCCCTACCGTTATGTTTTCCATCCATATTAACGGACACAACATTAAAAGACCGATATACCATCATCATGTCCCTTGATTCTTCTTCTTTTTAAAATCTAACCACACTATCCCCTATACCAAAAATTGAATCCAACCGTTGATATTGTAAATTTTGACGAATACTACATCTATGCCAAAATTTAAGTCAATCAAAAAATGAAAAGCTCATGGTCGAATCGATTTTATTATGAAATTAAAATTTCAAATTTGAATTTACCAAAAATTAGATCACTGGGTTATTGATGCCTAATCGAAATGATTTTTCTACTGAGATACTCTATTCTTTATTTAATACATTATGAATGACTCAGATTACATTCTAGAGGCATGTGAGATACACCTCCGTTAATATGAATGGAAAACATGACGGCAGGAGGTCTATCCGCACATTTTCAAAACCACAGGTAGGTTATGTGGTCAGTTTTGAACCATGAAGAAGGTATCCCCACATAGCGATAACCACAGGGGGTGAAAGTGAACTTTGCTCTAAAAAAGGAAAACCAAGCTTAGACCTGTAAGCCAATCACAAACCGAGTGCGTAATTTTTCTCTTTTCCCATACAATCTAACCTTTCAGAGCAAAGTTCCAGCCAAAAGATGAACAAGGTTCAAACTATAACCAAGCTTGATTTGTTTAAACTAGGAGGTAATCTCAAACAAGCTTTTACCATGCAAACATGACTCCAACTCAAGCAACTTGGTTCACTTAACCGTCCTGGCACCCAATGCAACTCTACTATCAGGTCCTTTTTACCAATGAGTTGTTTGTGGTTCCTACTTATTTGGGTTTTGCATTGCGGTAAATATCTGAACATCACATGCAACTATGGTGAAAATACATTGGTCATAGTCCACAAACTTTATAGATCAGCTCTAGTTTCAAACATTGCATCCTGCTAAAACAACTTGGACACAAAAACTCGAATTTACAACTGATCTGTACAATACACATTCCCGCAAACATCATTTTGTACAGTTATTTCCATAATTTTCTTGTACTTGGTATACACAATAAAATGACTGCTACCAATTAAAGAATTTGGCAGCAGAAGATGTAGCAACAATGAGTAGTTCTTACAAACCAGTAAAGCAAGGGACTTTCATAGCTTAGTAGCGCACAGAACATCCCAACATCCTGGCACTTTCATCCAACTAAAATCAGCCTTGTTTGAGTAAGCAAATGAAATCAGATAGACAACCATCATGCCCAATCAGACCTGCGAAGCTTATTTTACCTGCTATCATCCAGCATTGTCAAATAGAAAATCATGGGGTATTCTTTTTCAAATCACCAGAATTGTCCTTCTCCGCGTCAATTACGTCGGATGAAAGCAACCTCCTCTGCACAGGATATGAAGAGTGCCATGAGACTAAAGGACTAAACGGTTATCATCAAGTATTGGGCCAGATATCCATAAGGCACGGTAAGCAAATGATACAAAAATAAAATGGAACTTAAGAGGTAACATCTATCCTCATGTCCACACACTGATCATGTAGTTGATGCTAAAAGTATAAAGCAACACTTGAGTGGAAAGGGCACTTACGTCTTCGTTAAATTCAGGGCTGGTCAAATTGATGGAGAGGTTTCGCATTAACAGTAAAACCTGAAAAGGAGAAGAAAAGAAAAATCACAAATGTGGTTTTTGAAAGCACAAGTATACTCACAGGAGCAACTCTTCAGCATTTATTCAACCTCTGAAATCACCGAGGGAAATTTTAATGAAGTTGATTTTATGTACATTAAAGCTCAAAGAGCGAGGGCATCAAAGATTTAAATCACAGACTGATCAAACAAGAAGCCAGAAAGCATACTGTCTCAACATCAATAGGGTCCATCTTCTTTAGTTTCCCCAACTGACCAGTGACATTTGGGTCAAAAATGCTACCAATAAAGCTGTATACTTGCACGAAGTCAGGCAGAACTGCATCAAAAAAAGAAGTATCAATAAGCAGAAATGGTACAGAAAAGCAGAATCCGGAAAGCATACAATAAATATCATGCCCTAAAAGTTTAAGACCAGGAAATGGAAATATGCCAAGAAATGGGAGAATTATATATTTTATACCGCATACTCATAATAACCACAGCGAAGGAGGAGGAGGAGGTTTATGACCAGTTAAAGGAAAGATCCCACAACAAATGGAAGAATTATCTATGGTATACGCATGGTAATAACCATGATCCAACACCTTCAACAACAGATCAACAAAAAAATTCAGCAGCAGCAGCAGAAGAACTAGAAGGGTCAAAATCTACTACGACTTCACAAATGCTTACTAAGTTAAATTTTTTCCTACACTCAAAAAAATTAAATTTTCACAAGCAAGATATTATGTGCAATGGAATGATTGTTACCTCTCAATGGTGGGCCATGATTGCCTTGAACTATCATTTCTCCTGATGGCCATGTTCTTGGAGTGCTCTCGGTACTACTGCAAGAGTTACTTGCTGAAGGTTTCCCTTCAGATCTCCTATCACCTGTAAAAATTAAACTATCATCAAATGTAGTTGAAACTGGAAGTGATAAGAGCATATCACTAAAGACAATAGGGCTAATGACCTTGAGTCGCATGTGACAAGCTGCCTGCTTGTACAGAGTTGTCAGTCCGGGAAGATACCGCTGCACCTTTAACAGGCTTCCCAAGTGATGAAGAAGAATCGGGCCTTCTTACCAATCCAAGTTCAGAAACATTAGGTAAAGCTTGAAATGATCCTGTGACTTGGGAGAGAGCTAAAGCTGCAAAAATGAGCCCGGGTTTCAATAAGTAGGCCTCAAAAGACATGACAATGAATAATCATGATGAAATTTCTCTGTCTAACCATTTTTTGAGGCTTTTTGCGGGTAGGGGTGAGCAGCTTTCCTTTTTGGACGAGGAGGGGGTAGATGTTCACCGGTCCCACTCTTCTGAGCCTTAAGAAAGTACTTCTGTGCATGGCTACGTATCTGCAAAATTTATCTTCCACTATTCATGTCTCTGCTTTTGGAGTAAGCTATCAGCTACCCTACACTATAAATCGGCTCTCTAGTATAATAGAATTATACAAAATACAATATCGGAACACTTTATGTCATGGATACGAACACGGACACGGCCGGAGACATAGACACAGATACGAGACACCATAATTCCCAAAAAAATGGGGACATAAACATGACGGGGGACACGGCAATTATTTTTAAAATAATTTTTCTAGTTATGCAGTATGCACACATACATGTAACAACTAAATATTTAGGTTAGGACTCATGTAAGACGCATTATCAACTGGTGGTATATGCCTATTTACATACACATGACATTACACTTTTGGACCAATAATTTGAAGTTAAAAATATTTTACCCCCAAAAAGTTTTTAATATTATGAAAATCCCAGCGCATCCCACCATAAAAAAATTACAATTTAATGGACACAACACTCCCTGGCGTGTCGCGTGTCCCCAAAGTGTCTAGCATGGATATGGTTCAAGAAGTATCGGTGCTTCATAGGGAACACTAGATGGGTGTAGAACACTTGTTCTGAATCTTCTGATATGTCGTCATTCTTGCAACACGAAACTGTGGGGTGCTGGTTAAGTGGACAAAAACAAGGAGCTACTCTAGGATAAGCAAAATAAGTTCTTTGCATGTTCAAAATGAAGAACAATACGTGCACACAAGTGGAAGAGCACATTTCTCAAGTCAACCACCCAGCGTTCATTAATTCTATACTGTAAGTGAAATTAAAATAATCAACTTGAGATTACCTGGATAACACTCTTCGACCCAATAAATGATTCAATCTTTTTCCAATCACGGTCAAAGCTATACAGATCAAAAGATGGACCATATTAAAATTTAAACCACCATTGCTAACAGTTACAAATAATAGGAAATAAAGGGTTTTGTTCCCTTGTAACTTGCCACCTTTGAAGAGCCAAATACTCCTAACGGACGTAGGACCAAACCAACAACCAAATATTCAAAAGTCTTGCCAAGGGAATGAATTGCTCGCATCTACAAACACAAATCTATCAAGATTCGTTATACATAATACACCTATCAGTAGACACTTGGTAACCTCAACACAAAAAATCTGACTACTTATTCCTAAAATTGTTTAATTCCATCCCCCTCCCCAAGTCTTCTTCTCTTTCCCAAAAAACTTGTCATTGCTCCTGTATCAATATGTCCTGCCTAAAGTTTGTTCAAATCTGGGCTAAATGAATAATAAGACACCCTAAGCTTACAGTAGTTTCAATTAAAGCACTACGGCAAACAAGAGTGATGGCTTCAAACTAACAAACTGGATGCTAGCAGGGACACCATCACCATATTCAACAAACTTGTTAATGATTTATTTTCTGAAATTTAGTAATTTACTATGTCTACTTTACCTTACACTTCCTCACATTTCATATGCATGACAAATAAGCTTCAAATGTGTCCTTTACCATCCTCATTAGGCTCTTTTGGAATCAAAATTCATATTGCCTCCAAACTAAAATTGTATTACGAAAACTTTTTCAAACTAGAGCTTCAAAATCGAGATAAATAAATGAACACAGAACCTCTACTCCAACCGCACAACCAATTGGGCAAAATTTCATGAAAACTTCGGCTCCGTTTGCTTGGACGTAAATAATTTTTGAGGAAAATATTTTACCCATTTTCCGTTGTTTGGCTGCTTAAAAATCAAGTAAAATATGCTTTGGGGGAAAATAATTTTCATCTGAGACCGTAAAATAACTTACGTGACGAACTGTCGTAAGTTATTTTCCGAAATTGATCGACCTGCTATGAGGGCAAGGTTCCACCTTAATTCTCACGCACCAGCAAGTTCAATATCTTTTGTCTCTCTCTTGTGCTTCCCACCATTTATGCTTCACCACCTCACCCTCCACCAAAATTAAAGAGCATCCAAGAGCCAATGCCAACACGAATGTAAGAGAACCGAATCACTTTGTTCTTGGTGAAAGATCATGTCAACCAAACACCGGAAATTAAAAGTAAGAAAAATATTTTTATCAAAAATCATTTCCAAAAAAAATGTTTTTCATTGTAAAATGTTTTACAGCGAAACAAACGGAGCCTTGATTTGGAACAACAAAACCCTAGCCCATTCTACTCACCACAACAACAAAACACTTCAAATTCCCAACGAATTCAACTTGACTACCCACAAAAAAATGCAATTCAAAACCCCATCTCAATTCAGCTAGAACGAAGCTTCAAATGGGTATTAGGCTCTTTTGCAATCAAAACTAGCATCACACCCAAACCAAATTCGCATTTTGAAAACTTTTTTAATGAGACCATCAAATTGTGATAAATAAACAAATAAAAGGGTCTTGCTAACCTCTGCCTAGTAGGCATAGGATAATACGCAAATAATGCTAAACAAGTTCAAATTTCAATGCATATCTCACGGATACACTTCCACATACATCAATATACTTCTCGAGGATATCAATGCAATCTTTATATATTATCCTCCGGTCTTAGGGCTAAGGTTAACACGATTATAACAAACTACACAATAACTTTCTATGGAACGACAAACCCTAACCGGTTCCCCGCGCCATTATCACAAAACACTGGAAATTTCCAAAATTGCAATTCAAAACCCTAACTCGATCCAATAGTCAATAGTCACTAACGAAAATCCGAATGAAGGTGGACTGGTAGACTACTTACAGTTGGAGAGCTTCGAGGAACTTGTCGTGCTCGGGTTCGGTCCAGCTCTCGCGGGACTTGGTAATGGTATAGGGTTTTCGGACCTTCTTGGAAAGGTCGTCGGACGACGACGCCGTAGACGCTGCGGCGGCGGCGGGAGTGGAGAAAGCGGCCAGACCCGGGAGGGCCATTACGGTCGGGTCCAAGAAGAAGGGTTCGGGTGGGTTCGGGTTCACGGACACCATGTGTACTGGGTTTGTCATTTGCGTGCTTTCTATTTGTGTAGTAGTGATAATAATTTTTATTTAAAAAATACATATATACTGTATTTGATTACAATAACATCAAGGATATTGATATCAACACTCCCCATTTTTCTACCTACACTCCCTTTTTTTTTTTCTCTATTAGGGTGAAGTTACTAAAATGCCCCTTAAGATGCCATTGCTTTAATATTGTAAATTATAATTTGCAGGGGCATTTTAGTAACTTCACCCTAATAGAGACAAAAAAAAAAGAGTGTAGGTGAAGAAATGGAGAGTGTAAATATCAATTTTCTAACATCAAATCTCAATTCTCAATGCCTATTTTTTAATACTGGTTGACAATTTTAACCATTTTAAGTTTTTATACTTTTCGAGATGGACTAAAAATTTTGAACATCCCAAATTAAAAATAGTAGACCAATAATTAAGAACGAAGGGAGCAACCCAAGCCTTGTTCGTCTAAGAGTTTTAGGGGCTTTTTAAGTTTTGTCCTTATTTTTACATTTGGATTAAAGTCGTAATTTTTTACTTTTCTCATTCGTCTCTATAAGACGAAACAATAATTTACAAAAGTTTGACGAAAAATTAACAAATGCAAAAACAATTGAATAAAGACAAAATTTAGTCGATAGAGCACATAACGAGCACATCATTTGACATGGGTTCAAACCCCACGAGCATGGTGTAGAATAGAATTTTCTTTTCGGAAAAAAAGGGTACTCTCGCCCATTAATGAATGTAATTTTTCTTTCTTCATGTTTTTGTGTGTGCTTCGTGCATGAGTATGAAGTTTGTCTTTCGGAAACACGGTTTCTAATTGTCAGTTTGATTGTTTATAATGAATTTTTTTCAACATTAATCTACATTTTATACTCTTACATTATAGGGCATTCTCCCAAAAACAAATCTTACACTCAGGCCCCATTTGCTAACCTTCTGAGCCCTTAGGATTGGACTACCAATCCCAAAAGACTACTTATACTTTGTTTGGTAACCCAAAATGAGTTTGGACTATGAATCCAATAGACTAGCAAGCCAGGGATTAAGGAGTATTAGGAATACCCTAAGAGAGACGGTATTAATAGTCCAAACACAACTCATTCTCATTATCAATTCCTTCTCACTCATCTATCAATGTTATCAAACGGAGCCTCAATTCTAGTTAAACCCAGTACCTCTAACCAACAAGAACTAATAAACCAAACCTACCTAACTACTACCACTAATTCAACAGACTAGTTACAAACTAGACTAGTGATAACCGTATCATCATTGGTTTTCTTCACGTGCCTCCACGAGCTCACGCAAGCTCTCAATTCTCCGCCAACTCTAGATAACCCAATTCTAATTTGTTTTCTTCACATGCCTCAATAAGCGGTAAACCCATATCCCCTCACCGGGACAGAAATGGGAGCACTCAAGAATTACCCGGTCGGAGTTCAGGTCAGGGGTCGGGGCCGCTTCGTAGTGCTTTTTGTTGGAAAATATTATAGGATATACTCCCTCCGTCCCGGTTTGTGTGTCCCCTTTTTGACTTTTTAAGAGCGTTTGACCTCTCCAAGAATTGGCTATAATTTTCAATTCGTAATATTTTTAATATGCAATATGAATCTTGTTTGATAGATCTCAATTAGTTTTATTATACAAAATCTTCAAAATAAAAAAAATATTATAAAATGTAAGATATAAGTATATTTTTGAAAGACACGTATTTCGACAATTAGACAAACAAACTGGGACGGAGGGAGTAATATTTTATTTTAAGTGTGAACGAAAATTGATTTGTTTTGGAGTTGCTTCTTTTCATTGGCACTTGTTCGTCTTGGACGGACGTGTCTTTTACGAATAGATGTGTCTCTTTCTTTGGTGACTTTTCGTAGAGTTGCCAATTGGCCTATAAATATCATTTCCCTCATTCATTTTTTATAGTTGATTTTTCCTTTATTCAAGTTCATTCATATGAAAGAGTTACAAACACAAAATGGTTCATCAGGCCCTCCAATTAAAGTGCTGCTTTGGGAGGATTCCGATCAAATAGTGCTGGGAGACAGTCGTCCAATGCAAACCGTGAGCACCGTTGCGGGGGCGAAATCTGTCTTAAGTACAGAATGTCACGCACAAACACTCGCCTTGATCACCAATTTGTTTCAATCAATGTCCAGGTTTTAACTTCCGATTTTATCGCACTCAAATTATCGGTTTTTATCACAAAAGGTAAGCATTTTTCCAGCAATCTTAAGACAGATTTCGGTTTACTTTTTGTGCATATTCAAATGTGGTTACCGAATTGAAATTAGTGGCATATGCATGCTAACTTCAGTCAGAACCCATTAACTCCTTGGTTTTTCTCCTATACGGTTTTGATGTAGTTTAACATTGATTATTGGTCGTATAGCATTTATCATGTGTTTTGGTACATTGATAGTTATTCTGAAAAGAATATTTATGGAGAAGAGTGGACGTTGTTAATTTTGTGCGGTGGTCTTTCCAGGTTTGTACTCCCTAATGGTTGGTAACCCTTAGTTACTAATAGACACCGTTTCATATTGTTACATTTCTTTTGGAAAAAAAAAAAAACGTGATCTCGATCTGTAGTGTTTTGACAGTGATGATCAGTGTTGTCTCAGTTTACTGTGTTATCATGTTCTGTTTTGGAAGAATAGGCACAATATGACTGGCCTGCGGTTTTTGCTATTGATGAATTGCTAGTTTGGAATGGGTGCTTTGACACTTGTTTGTTGTCAAGAGGTGAGTCCTATGGCAATAGGGTGGCACTGTTGCTAGAACCACATGGTTGGTGAATGGCTATACTTGTGTGAATTGACATGGTAAACAAGTAACGGAGTCGTGGCTTTCCAAAAGTGTAAGAAACGGTTTTCGATTGTTGGCTGTATAATTACCGGTGGGAAATGGTAACATTCCAAACCTTTCAAGTTTGGTGAATCATGAATTGAAATGAGTATATACTTCAGTAATTCATGGGTGATTAAACTGAAGT
>BPLS01028150.1:0-11507 GCA_019656275.1 Rhododendron kiyosumense
CTAGGATTTGCCCAATAACAAATGAATTGGCACATGGCAATATTTAAGTCATCCAAGTACTTATATAATATATACATATGTACTCATGTGATCTAGGAAGATCAAAATCCCAATAAAATAATGCCAAGGGTACTTTAGGAAATCTAGGGTTTTGATTTACCCAAATAATTTAATGCACAAAATCTCATGGGAAAATCCAAGACTTGATTATTTAATAAAATCCTTGTACTTTGTGAAAGACTAATGCTATTACCCAATGGGTAATAAATCCCCTAACTTCTATTGTCCAATGGACAATAGTTATTAGGTAACTTTTAATATTAAAATAATCAAAAAAGTACTTTAAAGTAATCAAAAAGTTACTTTTTACTATTCATAGCACTTTAACCAAGTAAACATTTAATATAAACAAATGGGGTTTCTATTATCCAATGGATAATAGTTTCCCTAACATTTATTGTCCAATGGACCAAGATGAGAACCAAAATAATTAAATGAAAAAGAATATTCAATTCTTAGTCTAGGGTTCAAAAGGTTCAAAGGGCTCACGAGGGCAAAACGGTCAATTTGCGGTTAAGGAAAAGTAACTAGATAGCTTCCTAACTTAGTTTCTCCAATCGGATGGTCAAAAGCTAGTTAGTCTAGCTAAGCGGACTAAAGCGTCAAGAAATAATTTTTCAAGGGGCAAAAATGTAATTATGACAAACTACAAGGAAATTAAAATAAAATTCAAATATTTAACGAAATTTTTAACGACCGAAAATCAGGGTCGTTACACGATTGGTTCGAAAGGAAAAGTTTTGGAAAACTTTCCCTAGAAACAACTTCCTAACTACTACTACACTACTTTTAAGATCGTCGGGTGGTTTTGGAAGCGGTTTAGGGGTTTCGCTCAAGAACTCTTAAGAACAAAGTGAGTTTTGAACTAAGAACAAAGAAACTTGGAATTCTAGAGAGAAGGGGGAGCTATTGCTTTGAGGTGTGATTTTTCAAGTGAGAATGGCTCTCTATTTATAGGCAAGGGATGCCCCCTCCCCCAAGATGGCCGGCCCTCTCTCTCTCTCAATTCCCCAATTTTTAAATCAAATCAAATCCAACTTTTAAGCAAAAATCAAGGGAAAATCCTAGGTTTGCATGGCTATGGTGTACCTTGGTGAGATTCTTGAATCAAATGGAGGGTTGATATGAGAATGGTACATGATCAAAGGGTTGAGAAGTTGCAAGGTGAATATTGGAGTACAATAGAGTTAGGATTTGATTTGGAAGAAAATAAATCCCAAGGATTTGAAGTACATCCAAAAATCAAGCCAAGACTTACATCAAATCTCCCTCCCTCTCTCCTTCCTCTCTCTTTCCTCTCTCTCCTCTCTCTCTCAGCTTCCCTCTCTCTCTCTCTCTCGGCTTTCTCTCTCTCTCTCTCTCTCTCTCTCTCTCTCTCTCTCTCTCCTTTGCAAGGTACAATATATATATATACATGCATATGTGTCATAACTTTGGAAGAAAATCCAATAAAGAAAGGGTTTCTTGGTACTTTTGAAATCCAAGTAGATTCAATGCTAGGATTTGCCCACCAACTCAATAAATAGGCAAGGGTACCCTAGGAATTATAATAATCAACTTAGGTACTAATATATATATACACACACACATATATATATATATATATATATATATATATAAGTGGTTGAAATCCCAAAAAAATAATAATAAAAGGGTACTATGGTAACTATGCACTTTTGATTAAAATAATGGTACTTTCCCATGTGATTAAAGAAAATGCTTAATTTAATGATCCAATAGTACTTTGAAAGATTTACCCTATTGTCCAATGGACAAAACTTCACCTAACATCTATTATCCAATGGATAATAGTTATTAGGCCACAAAAAATAATAAAGTAATCAAAAAGTACAATAAAGTAAGTTTACTTTTTAATATAAACAAATGGGATTCTATTACCCAATGGATAATAGTTCCCCTAACCATCATTGTCCAATGGACAAGGAAATAATCCAAATTGATAAAAAGAAAAAGAATATTAAAATTTAAAGTCTAGGGTTCAAAAGGATCAAAAGTCCCAACCGAGGGGCAAAACGGTCATTTTGCCAAGACTAGGTGACTATTCGGTTAAGTTACTCTAACCGGATGGTTAGATGCTAACTAGGCTTGCTAAGTAGGACTAAAGTGCAAGAATTGAAACTTGAGGGACCAAAGTGCAATTATGGTAAAATTCAAGAATTAACGTAATTCAAGCAATAAAAATAAATAACTCGAATAATAAAATAACTTTTTATTCAATAAAATTCAGAGTTATTACAAGCTAACTCTGAGTGTTCTCACGGGAATAGTGTCTTTTTTCTAAGTTTTGACAAAAACCTAGTTCTAAGCAATTAAGGCTCGTCTCCTCTTTCTTGCTTGTCGACAACATAAAGAATTTGATTCTTAAAATCTCCTTTCTTTAGCAAAGAGACCGTAGTGTATTGGCAATTGCAATTCAATATCTAAATCATTCATTAAGCATAACATGAATTCATTTAAAAGAAATGCCCAAATAGGAGCCCAAAACATGTCTTAGCTTGATTTCGGAAATAAAAGTAATGTTTAATGTTTTTGTCATGTCATGACCTTGCAATTATTGTAGTATCTCGCAGTTTGCTCATTTTTCCTTACCTTCCACAGTTTTATACTCTTTTTCACTATCTTCTTTGCTAACCAGAATTTTTTGCTTAAACCCAGCTATCACCTCGATCCAATCTTCAAGGACAGGAGATGAGTTTTGTAGAGACTCGGATATTTTAATTATTGAAAATATTTATTAAATGACTAATTGGGAAATTATAGTTTATCGAATGATTAATTGAATCAAGGACCAAAGTGAGAGAATAGAGAATTGAGAGGTGAATGTATAGTTTAAAAGATACATGAGTATATATAGGGGTGTGAGAGGTGTAGGAGATCATTTACCTCCATTCCACTCTCTCTCATCCATCTCTCCCTCTTTCTCCTCGTCGATCTCTTTCTCGCTCCTCTCTTCTCACTCAAAACTCCACTTAATCTCACTAAACCTTCAAGAACCAACTTCCCTCAAGCCTTCTATTCGCGTTCTAGAGCTCGGAGATCCTTGGGTTAAGCTTAAATCGAAGTTTCGGAGTTCGAAAAGCTAGGGCTCGTTCAAAAACACTTGAATCTTGGCCATTGTTGCGAGGTAGGGATTTCTTTACCTCTTTTATGTGTTTATATGTTGATTTGATGTGAAATCGTGCCTTGCGTTGTTGGATTTTGGTTGTTGTTCATGCCTTGAAAATCTGCAGAAATTGCTACCCGAAGCCCCGTCGTATCGATACGGATTAAGGGCCGTATCGATACTATAAGCTTATCTTTTTGGTCAGAGAGTAATGTACTGATACGGATTTCGTGCGTATCGATACCAGGAACTTAACTCCAGTTTTGCACCTATTGCTTCTCTGTCGATTGTTTTGACTTCCAAACACTTCTAAACCCTTTTGGACACCTCCTAATCATCTCAAGCATGTCTATTTGACTTCCCACGATGGCTCAATGCATTCCTTGGTCCGTTGGTCTTCCTTTAGCAATAACCGGATAAGGATTAAATTAGTTAAACGTTGTTAATGTACTTTTATAGATTGTTGGTATTTTGTGATCGTTCATGGTGCATGTGTGATGATGTTGGCGTAACGTAGGATGTTCTATCTAAGAATGTGTTCGTAGGGAGGTCCTAGTTTGCGTGTTATATGAGGAAATAGTTGATTTTGGGTCGGAAGTGGGGATAGGAGGTCCCGTAACACAAGTGGTGGTAATACGGAGACTTAAAGGGTTTCGTAACGTAAGTGGTGGTAATACGGTAACCCAAGTCGTTAGGGATCACCGTGACGCAAGTGGTGGTAACACGGTAATCCTTATGGTGTTATACGGTAACGCAAGTGGTGGAAATACCGATGGTGGGAGTTTGGGTCAGTGAGTCGAGCTGGGGTCATTTGAGGGGTTAATGTCACACCGTTTATGTATCCAATTTCGATAAGGGTTCATTTGCAAATAGATTGGTTATTGTCTACCGAGCTGTATTTCCAAATTCTCTTTATTTGCACTTGTCACCATATTTACATATAAGATTGGTAAAGATTTTTCTACTGGGCTGGTGTAGCTCAACAAAATCCTTATTTTCAGGTTCGAATGTTGGGCAATAGACTGTATGCAATGATGTGCTTGGACATGAAGATTTTGGAAGCTAACTTCTTTTAGTTACTTAATCTTCTTTTGTAATTGATTTACTTTTATTAAAGATGGGTTTGTAACTAATTGCTCTTAAATTCCTTTGACTAAAGAGATTGTAATATTCTAAACAAATTCGTACTTGTAATTAAGTTGATGTGGGCCATGGTGCCAAAGCTGTATAATCTTAACTTTTGGGGACTTACTTGTAAAGTTAAACAGTTGGGAACTCTTTTGGGTATTATTTATGATATGCGAGGATCTTTATTAAAATGTATTATTTAATTATGTTGAAAATCGAGGGCGTGACAAATTGGTATCAGAGCATTAGGTTTGAATACCTAGAGACCGTGGGGAGACATAATCTCAGGGGCTAAAAAAAAAAACATTGCATATCTTTTTAACAAAAACATGTTTGTGCTTGCATGACCGACGTTTGTTCACCGATGTGGTTTTGCATTTACGTTTACTCGGGTAGGTGGAATGTTGGTGACCCGTGTTTGGAAAAAATGGAAGTTTGGCCTGTGCGTAGTGTATATGACAGCGTTTGTTGCTATTGTTGTTGTTTCCTTTAGCAGTCTTGTTCTTGGATTCTAGGTGGTAAAAAAAAAAAAAAGCCTTTTAGGTGAACTGGAAAGCCGTGAAGGACTGTAATGGCTATGGTTGCGACTGTTGTTGTGGTTATCGTTATTGTTGATAGTCTTGGTCTTGAACCATTCATAGTAAGGTATTTTTTTTTAGATGAGATATTTGATGGGAAAGAATCTGAAAGGTTGAGATAGTTGAACTGCTTGTGCGTAGTGGCGAGACCGACATATGAGATATCTGTTGATATGAAATAGAAGTGTTAGACTATTAGAAAGACTTGCGAGTTTAGTGTTTGATATGTTTTATTCAAATTGCACTGATTATGTATTAAATTTTAAATGCTTAAAGTAGATTTTATGTGATGTGAGATGCGTTAAGTATAAACGAGCGTAAGGTAGTATGTTTGTTACGATCGAAGAGGAAAGGAGAAAAGAGAGTGCATGTTGAGGTGTGACAGGAGCCATAGTTTGTCCAGGAAGTGAGTGAGATGTATCTTAGCTACAGGGTTGAGCTAGTGAGTGTCTCGAATGTATGAAGGGATGATATCTTGTTGTGGTAATAATTGTGTGTTGTTATTACTATGGTAGTTATTGAGTTAATGATTTTGAGCACAGATAAGACAAGTTGAGCCTTCGTAGAAAGTTGTAAGTATCTGAGGTTGACTTAGGAAGATGAGAGTTATAGTAGGGTGTCTAGATACAATATGTGTCTTCTGGACACCCAGGCGACTACCGATGAGATCCAATTGGAAGAGGCGCCTGATCACCACCCCTTCTAGGTGGAAGTCTCGGAAAGTCAATTGGACACTAGGATTGTGTATAGGGGCTAAATCTTTAGGTTTGAGAAAAGTTATAATGTTGTAGTCGTCATTACTGTGGTGAATGTCATGATGGTATCGTTATGGTAGATTGACAGAAAATAGTGATAGCATCATGTGGAAATAATAATAATAATAATAATAATCAAAATGAAAGAGGAGAGACAAAAACTTGGGGTGTACTATATGCGATGTGATTTGAGGTGAGTGATTGATGTCAGTGTGTAGTGAAAGACTTGTTTGAAGTGAGGGCAATAAGAAAGAGGACTGTAGTGAGTTAAAAGGTTGGAGTGTGGAGATTGTGTGTGATGTGAAATTGGCGACGTAGACTAGACTGATGACAGTATATGACGCATTGAGGTGATAGATTACTGAAGGACTAGGGCTTAAATAGTGGTAGTGATATCAGTGACGGTGATGGGAATGGTGTGGTCAATATTATTGAGGTTGAATGCAACTGTTGTAAATATCTTTGAGGAAAATTGATGTCGTTATGACTACTTAATTGAGAGTAGAAATTTGTGAGCTATGAAACTTGTGGTGAGCGGAACTATTAGAAGATATTGGTGCGAGAAAATTGATTCCTAAGTGATGAGGTACTTGGAGAGTTGGAGTCTTAGAACATAGTGAGAAGTATAGACTTATTGTCAGAAATCCCGGAGTTTTGTGGATATTTAAGAATTTTTTTTATTCAATTGGTTTGTATTGGTGACTGGATATTAGCATAGAGATATTCGAGATTATTGAATGTTTGCTGATGCAGCCATGGCACCTATTTTGTGTAACTCTTTGAGTAATGAGATATTGTCAGGTTGTATTGCTGTCGAGTCATAGATTTGATTAATTGTTAAAGAGTACATATGTTTAGTGTGTATATTATATATGCAGTAATATTTAAAGTTGTGAATGTATTGAATACCTAGCTTGACTAGAGTAACTGAATGTGAGTATTCGAGATTGATGGGCGAATGGAAAACATGAGAGGCATTGCGAGAATGAGATGAAATGATTACTATTGGGCTTGCTAGAGCCAGAGAATTTTGATGTACTGGATACCAAGTGAGTTTGTTGATATGCGGATAAATTTGGCATTGTGTAAGTCAGTAATTCGTATGAATATTTTGTTGTTATACGTCATGTACGAAATTTGTCGTTATTTAACATGCATGCTTAATTTGATGTGTAATCCCGATGAATGCGATTTGCCATAATGTACGGTACAGAATAGACATCGATGGGTATATGGATACGAAGAGAGGATTCTTAGTTAGAATCTAGCATGTGCCTCTGTTATCTTTTTGTATGAAATGATTAGAAGGTTAATTATGGAGGGTATTAGTAGGGTGTCAATCTATAGTTGAGAGTAGTTAATGGTTTGTGATAAGGGGAAATAGTGAACTTGGGAATTTCTCAGAATAGATCTAAAGTTGCGTTGAGTTATATAGCAAAGATGTAATTCCATAGAAGCGAGTTTGGGTTTTCGAAAAGTAGAAACCAGTAATGATTTTGAGTGGAATAAGGAAAGTGGAGTAGTGTTAGATTTTTTATTGTATTCGGATGTTAAAAAAAACGAAAGGCATTTGAGGTTTATGTAGAATTTATATGAGAGTTGTGTGGGTAATAGATATGTGAAATGGAGGTAATGGCTAGCAGCCTTGTGTTAAAAGTGTATTGATGTACTGATGGAAGTTAATTGTGTCCTTATGAGAAGGAGGTGAATGTCACGAGGCAAGGGGTCATTAGAGAAACGTTAAGGGAAATGGTGTTACAGTCGGTTAATAGCAGTATCACTATTATGAATCAGTTGTAAGGTATGTTTATTCTTGACGTTGAGAGAAAGATCAATAACTTGAGGTTTGACTATGGTGAGTGGATGTTTAGAATTGATCCAAGGGTGATGAGGCATTATGTGGTTTAAGGATTCGAGGCTTATTAGTTTTGTTCCAGTGGAGATTATTTAGGTTCTTTGGATTGGTGGGTGAAGTGATCCGTTGTTTGATGTTGGTTAGGAAAGATAGAACTTGGAGTTTAGAATTTGAGTTTCTATGAGCAGTTCAATTTGTCCTTCTAGAAGTTTGATGAGTACTTGGTAGAATAAGGCGCATGGAACAAAAATGTGGAATTCAGAATTTGGGAAATGTGAGGTTATTATTTGTCGGGTTGTGGTCTGACTGTCATGATTGGTGTGTGGGGACAAGGATTCTTGTACTGCTGTTGGGATTTGAGGATGTGATCAAATAATAGAGGTTTAAGATTGAGTGTTGAGTGGTAGAACCATACCGATAGTGAAAATTTTGTAGAGTAATTAGGACAAAAAAAATTACGCAGAAAAGAGTGGATAATGTGATGATTATGAGGTTGTAATATGAGATTTGATATTATGGTTGGTGACTCGGTTGGAGTTGAGTTAGCAAATTTCAAGGACGATTCAAATTTTTAGAAGATATAATTCGGGCTTGTGTCATGGATTTTTCGGGGTAGTTGGGAAGTTCACTTGCCGTTAGTTGAATTCGCGTACAATAATAGCTATCAATCTAGCATCAAGATGGCACCGTATGAAGCCTTGAATGGGAGACCGTGTCGACCACTCGTTTGTTGGACCGATTGGGCGAGGCTACGTTGGTCGGGCCGGAATTGATCCAAGAAACTTCCGAGAGCATGAAAGTAATTCATCAACGTCTTCTTGAAGCGCAAAAGATAACTACTGAGCAAGTCAAAGTGATTCACCAACGGTTACTAACCGCACAAAGTAGACAAAAGAGTTACGCCGATCGTTATCGTTTGAAGTGGGAGATCATGTGTTCCTTAAGGTGTCGCCGCGTCGAGGACTATCTCGTTTTGGGCAAAGGGGGCAAGCTTTCACCGCGTTATATCGGACTGTTTGATATTATCGAGAAGATTGGGGAAGTCGCATATCGATTGGCATTACCACCAAGATTATCGAACATTCACTATGTGTTCCACGTGTCGATGTTATGAAAGTATGAGCCGGATCCGTCACACGTTCTAGAGTAGTCCGAACTCGAGTTGGAAGTCGATGCATCTTACGGGGAGGAGCCGATAAGTATACTAGATTCACGCAAGAAAATTCTGAGGGGCAAAACCATTCCGTTAGTGCGAGTCTTATGGAGTAGTCTCGGGAAAGAAAAGTCAACGTGGGAAAGGGAAGACGAAGTGAGGGAGAAGTATCCGCATCTGTTTCTGAGTTAATCAATGTGAGTCCTGAGATTTCAACTTTTTGATTGTTAGCTTACTGTTTGATGATATATGTTATGGCATGAGCATGTATGTTTGATGCATGATCTTGATTAGCTCGAGTTGTAAATTTCGGGACGAAATTTCTTTAAGGAGGATAGATTGTAGAGACTCGGATATTTTAATTATTGAAAATATTTATTAAATGACTAATTGGGAAATTATAGTTTATCGGATGATTAATTGAATCAAGGACCAAAGTGAGAGAATAGAGAATTGAGAGGTGAATGTGTAGTTTAAAAGATACATGAGTATATATAGGGGTGTGAAAGGTGTAGGAGATCATTTATCTCCAATCCACTCACTCTCATCCGTCTCTCCCTCTTTCTCCCCGTCGATCTCTTTCTCTCTCCTCTCTTCTCACTCAAAACTCCACTTAATCTCACTAAACGTTCAAGAACCAACTACCCTCAAGCCTTCTATTCGCGTTCTAGAGCTCGGAGATCCTTGGGTTAAGCTTAAATCGAAGTTTTGGAGTTCGAAAAGCTAGGGCTCGTTCAAAAACACTTGAATCTTGGCCATTGTTGCGAGGTAGGGATTTCTTTACCTCTTTTATGTGTTTATATGTTGATTTGGTGTGAAATCGTGCCTTGCGTTGCTGGATTTTGGTTGTTGTTCATGCCTTGAAAATCTGCATAAATTGCTACCCGAAGCCCCGTGGTATCGATACGGATTAAGGGTCGTATCGATACTATAAGCTTATCTTTTTGGTCAGAGAGTATTGTATCGATACAGATTTCGTGCGTATCGATACCAGGAACTTAAGTCCAGTTTTGCACCTATTGCGTCTCTGTCGATTGTTTTGACTTCCAAACACTTCTAAACCCTTTTGGACACCTCCTAATCTATCTCAAGCATGTCTATTTGACTTCCCACGATGGCTCAATGCATTCCTTGGTCCGTTGGTCTTCCTTTAGCAATAACCAGATAAGAATTAAATTAGTTAAACGTTGTTAATGTACTTTTATAGATTGTTGGTATTTTGTGATCGTTTATGGTGCATGTGTGATGATGTTAGCATAACGTAGGATGTTCTATCTAAGAATATGTTCGTAGGGAGGTCCTAGTTTGCGTGTTATATGAGGAAATAGTTGATTTTGGGTCGGAAGTAGGGATAGGAGGTCCCGTAACGCAAGTGGTGGTAATACGGAGACTTAAAGGGTTTTGTAACGCAAGTGGTGGTAATACGGTAACCCAAGTCGTTAGGGATCACCGTGACGCAAGTGGTGGTAACACGGTAATCCTTATGGTGTTATACGATAACGCAAGTGGTGGAAGTACCTATGGTGGGAGTTTGGGTCAGTGAGTCGAGCTGGGGTCGTTTGAGGGGTTAATGTCACACAATTTATGTATCCAATTTCGATAAGGGTTCATTTGCAAATAGATTGGTTATCGTCTACCGAGCTGTATTTCCAAATTCTCTTTGTTTGCAGTTGTCACCATATTTACATATAAGATTGGTAAAGATTTTCCTACTGGGCTAGTATAGCTCAACAAAATCTTTCTTTTCAGGTTTGAATGTTGGGCAATAGACTGTATGCAATGATGTGCTTGGACGTGAAGATTTTGGAAGCTAACTTCTTTTAGTTACTTAATCTTCTTTTGTAATTGATTTACTTTTGCTAAAGATGGGTTTGTAACTAATTGCTCTTAAATTCCTTTGACTAAAGAGATTGTAATATTCTAAACAGATTCGTACTTGTAATTAAGTTGATTTGGGCCATGGTGCCAAAACTGTATAATCTTAACTTTTGGGGACTTACTTGTAAAGTTAAACAGTTGGGAACTCTTTTGGGTATTATTTATGATATGCGAGGATCTTTTATTAAAATGTATTATTTAATTATGTTGAAAATCGAGGGCTTGACAAGTTTGTTGGTTCATCGTCCATGTCACTGTCAGTCCATTCTTGATTGAAGAAGATTTGCATCCCATGTTACCTTTGCTTGGTGGTTTGATCTTCCCATGTTTTTGTGAAGCCACAAAATGGGAAGTCCTCACCTTCTCTCATAAACCAACCGTCAAATGTTTTTAGGACTTTAAGTACCATTTCCATGATTATGTAGCAGGCCGAACATAACTGTTTGTTCTTGTCTTTAATAACTGGACCCAGTCCGTTTGTAGTCGTACCTGCGCCGGGGCTCGGCTTAAGCCGAGGCCCATCAGCCATCAACATTCTACTCGCTTCGCGCCCGACGATGGGCATTTGTGACTCAGGCTCGGCCACCTTCAGGGAAATAACCTAGTTAGCAAGATCTCCACATGGGTCACCCACTAGGCTCGGCCACCCGCTGAGTCACGTGCTCTCTCATGTGCTGAAGCAGTTACGCCAAAGGATAATGATGAATGCACATGAGGGTGTCAGCTCACATCAAAGCGGTTACCAGATCTACTCGGTGGTGTCACAATGACGTCATTCGGCTTGTGCAAAGCACATGCCCGTACTTGGAGAGCAAGCCAAGGAGACTCTATAAATACTGAAGGATCACAACCCTATGAGGTACACACTAGTCTCTTTCCTCTCTCTCTGCACATACTTATCCTCTCGCCGGAGGACCTTGCCGAGCAGCTGATAAGCACCCGGAAATGTAATGAAAGGGTGCGCTAGTGTCTAGGT
>BPLS01028166.1:5117-16042 GCA_019656275.1 Rhododendron kiyosumense
CACACACACACTTACGTAATACCCTTGAAATAGTCATTACGTAGTTTCGAAGATATTTTCCAACCGGGAAAACACAACAACCTTGTTAAACACACCCTAGGTGCCATGTTTCTACTTTCTTGGTTTTCGTGTCACGTTTGCATGCGAGACTCCGCGTGTGGGACTTTTACAAACAACAAGCATCATTCCAACTTTGAAATAGTATAATAACAACATCTAAGTCACGTAGCATGCTTGAATACCATAAACAACACAATTATGCATTTTTACTTTTCAAACAACATTCAAAGTTACTTTTAAGCTTATAAAAAGTAAGTAGAGATTCTCAAAGTAAGATTACAACTACTTTACAAAAACAAAGTAAGCTTTTGAAAACTAAATAAGGATTTCTAGATAGAGAAGGATAACTACCGTTCTTCTAGGCGGTGGTTTGAACGTCGGGTTGATTTCGGCAGCGTAACGGCCCTCCGATTGCTTCGAAAGGAAAAGTTTTGAAAAACTTTCCCTAGAAACAACTACCTAACTACTACTACACTACTTTTAGGATCGTCGGGTGGTTTTGGAAGTGGTTTAGGGGTTTCGCTCAAGAACTCACAAAAACAAAGAGAGTTTTGAACTAAGAACAAAGAAACTTGGAATTTCTAGAAAGAAGGAAGAGCAATTGTTTTGAGGTGTGATTTTTCAAGTGAGAATGGCTCTCTATTTATAGGCAAAGGGTGCCCCCCTCTCTCTCTCTTGGCCGGCCCTCTCTCTCTCCCATTTCCCCAATTTTTAACTCAAAACAAATCCAACTTTTGAGCATGAATCAAGGAAAAATCCTAGGCTTGCATGGCTAGGTTAGTACTAGATTGGATTCTTGAATCAAATGGAGGGATGAGATGAGATTGGTACATGATCAAAGGGTTAAGAAAATTCCAACTTTAATGGAAAAATCAAAGGAAAATCCTAGGTTGCATGGCTATGGTGTACCTTGGTGAGATTCTTGCATCCAATGGAGGGTTGAGATGAGATTGGTACATGATCAAAGGGTTGAGAAGCTTGCTAGGTAGATATTGGAGTACAAAAGTGTAAGGATTTGATTTGGAAGAAAATATATTTCCAAGATTGGAAGTACCAAAGATGGTTCAATGCATGGATTCACATCAAATCTCCTTCCCTCTCTCCTTCCTCTCTCTCTCCTTTCTCTCCTCTCTCTCTCTCGGCTTCTCTCTCTCTCTCTCTCTCTCTCTCTCGGCTTCTCTCTCTCTCTCTCTCTCCCTCTCTCTTTCTCTCTCTCTCCCTCTCTCTCTTGCAAGGTAAGATATATATATATATATATATGTATGCAAATGTGTCATATAATGGAAGAAAATCAAATAAACAAATGGTTTCTTGGTACTTTTGAAATCCAAGGAGATTCAATGCTAGGATTCTCTTACCAACTAATAAATAATCCTAGGGTACTTTAGGCATTAGAATATACAACTAGGTACAACACATATATACACACACACACACATATATATATATACTAGCGAATGCCCGTGCCTGAAGGCACGGATGGACATGACGTAATATTGCTTCGATTGACAACGCCAACTAATGACACCAGTAACTAAATCGTGATCAACAAATCAAATTTAAATCAATCAAATCAAATTCTCTGCTCCCTTGACATGAAAATGGAAATAAACCACCAAAACATGTGTTAGAATATTTTAAAGATTTAGCCACAATGAGTGTATTCCGAAAGAGAGAGAGAGAGAGGGGCATAAGTGAAGAAGTTAACATGTATTTTCTGCTCCCTTGACATTGAGGTTGCTTTTTTTTTTTTCCAGTGTACACTATTTATATTCTAGCAAATTTTCCGGTAACCGAAAAGCAATCAAGCCCCAGAATCTAATCTTATGCCTAGAAAACTACAAAATACACAAAGAAGTTCAAATAGGAGATGGTTAGGCAACAATAGTTGGCTCAGATTTCAGTTTCCAAACTTGAGGTGCATGTGAACTTGTCACGGTAACCAAGGAGCCATTTGCCTTCTCCTATTTTGAGACCACCAACAAAAGCTCATTTTCCTTTACTTTCATACCAGCTACCATCGATGTTTAGCGTCAAAGTTCCTGCACCAGGAGGATACCATTTAACTAAAATAGGAGAAGTCAAGAGGATTTGGAGGTGGAATTTAAATGCGTCAACGCATTTAGATTTGTAAGACTCAATTTTTCTACGACTTGCTGAAACATTGGAATAAATTAGGAGCTTTAGCCACTAAAAAGAAACCCAAAAATTAAGTACCTTTGAGTACATTAGGAGCCCGAAGTTAACATAATTACGGCAAAGAAGTTTTTTTTAATCAGTTACAATAACTTTTACACCCGTGATCCTTATTTCGCATTTCCAAAATGCAAGCATGCTTCGAATGAGCTTTAGCCACTAATTTGTTGGAAACACTTATGTTAACTCAAAGCCAAAGTATGCCGACATTAACAACCAAAAGCCAATATTAATACCATAACAAAAAAAAGGAGAAGTTAAGAGAGCATTTTACCTTAAGGGATCTCTGATCATACCACCACAATTCCATAAGAATAGGAGCTTAGCAAGAAAGATTGGCGGTGGAACGCCAATCATCCACCAAAAGCACTTCCACTCTTTCCATGTTACCCCTACAATGTAGTTTCATAACAATCTTAGAGTGCTAGAAAACGCCCAGAATAATTATCACGCACGGGAAAACACCTTAATCAACAACCAAGCCTCACTTTCAAATCTCAAGACAAAAGCTAAAGGTGAGGGAGGTGCCTACTTGTCTTGAGGTGATTCACTTGACCGATCTAAAATTCATTAACCCAGATCGTTCTCAACGTGGTTTTGATGGCGGGTTCTATGGCTTATTCTCCTGCAAAGTTTCATGACACAATTGTCATTGCATTACTTGGAAAAATACTTGCTCCCTCTCTGCAATTTCCAATCCTAACAACATACAATCACCTTTCAAGTATTTCCAATGGAACATGGCCCACGTAATAAGTAATAAAAGGAAGAAAACAATAAATGGACTAAACTATATGTTGCAATTATGATATCCCACCAATAGAATATAGGAAATACCATGGCAAAATTCTCCAACATGGCTTCCTAACTCCAAGTGCACAACCAGGGCTACCCATATGATTTCCTTTTCCCCAATGATAATAATCAAGATGATACCGATAAGAAAGAGCTAATGTTGAATACTTGAACTGCAATTGTTACACCCGACCAAACAAACCCAAAACTAATTTACCACCATTATGTTTCTCATTCATGGAATTTATCGAACAGATGGTACCCGTGTGTTAGAAATTAGTTTCCAATAAATCAATAGTAAAGTTGTGACAAAAACTATGATTTCAGCATGTACCTAACATTTCAGCACTTGAAACAGAATTTCAGTTCATAGAGAAATTAAGTTTAGCCATAAGTTACTTGATTCCACCCTTCTATGACTAATCCTAGCATGTACTTTGTAATTACATCAATTATCATCTAAGGCACGGCTCGATTATCGGCATTCAAGAAATCGTCATAACTCCAAACTTATTTTTTTAGCAAGTTTCAATTGTCTGTATTTAAAGGCACAATGAAATATATCAAAACCAAATTAACATCAATTATCCATTGTTACTATTGAACACGACCAAATCCTTTTCCATATTCCTCTTCACAACTGCAGTAAATGATCTTAAAACCAATGAAATCAAACATATAGTTCAGCAAGTGCGTAACTAAATTAATCATAAACGAAATAGACGACACAAAATACTAAAGCCATTCAAATAGATTTCTTTATAATTTTCTCTGATCACTCAAACAAAATTCCCTTTCGGCCAGCATGTCTTTAACTTTTGCTAACTTCGTAACAACCTAAAAAATAAGATAAATGAATTAGAGATGTTTCTCATTAAAAAAACTAAGAAATTCACAACTACTAACTGGCATCATAGAAGTTAATAATTGAAACAAAATTAGCAAGTCAACACTGACATGGATGGTGAAAACTGGGAATAAAAACCTTAATAAAACAGGAAGGCCCAAAAAAAAAAAAAAAACAATGAGAGAGAGAGAGAGAGATTACCGAAGCAAACCTGAAAAATATTCACAGCCCTACAATGACATGAAAAGATCTAGTAGGTTGCCACAATGTTGCTGTATTGATCATTTTAACCTCCATAAATTCTCCATCCAAGTCCTGTAAATGCAAAACAGTTTATATGGTGAGTATTATTTTTCGAGTCCTGACAATCAAAAGAAACTTCTAAAAAAGTGTCAACCTTAAAAAATCCATTACAACAGAACTTCAGGATAAACAATATTAGTTGTGGTATCCTTTTCATCTTTAGGGAGGAGGACACTTATACGATCAAACGATGTGCATCTGGATAACGCCACATAAAGTTGCCCATGGCTAAACACAGGTATGCGCAAATCGACCCCAACAAATTTCAGAGATTGTCCTTGTGATTTGTTAATAGTCATAGCATATGCCAAACGGATTGGAAATTGACGCCTTGTCATTTGAAAAGGGAATTCGGAAGATGATGGGCTTAAGGAAATTCTTGGAATGAAAGCCAAAGTGCCAAATTTTTCGCCAGTCAAGATTTTAACCTCAATAATGCGAGACGCGCACCGAACAACCATCATTCTCGTGCCATTACAAAGTCCATCCTTCGGGGCAATGTTCCTCAACAATATTATAGGAGAACCCACTTTCAACTCTAGCTTAAACGGAGGTATACCGGGAGGATCTAATGAGTTTAGGTACTCGTTGGGATATCGGTTAGTAATGCTGTGATCGCTTTCATTGTCGTCACACATCTTATCTGCAGCCAAATAAGTGCACATAGTTCCTGGATAAACATTAAATGCTGAACCATTTATTGTATTCACATCATCATTTCGAGCAGAGAGTATTGTCCGTTCAGTAAGGAACGTCGGGGTCGATGTACCAGCTACATGAAGTTGGGGATAAACCACTGACAACAATTCATTTAAATCTTGGCATTTATGGATCGTAGAAGGAAGCTGTACCACTTCTTGGGGTTTGGTTCCGACCTAATAAAAGATAAATTGAAGTTAAAAAAAATTAAAGCTATTAATGGACTTTGTAGACTTAAAATATGAGAAGTTAATAGGGTAATACCTCAGTCAAGAAATACGCGAAAGTAGCATTTCCAGGATCTACAGTATTCAAACGCATATTCAAATCCAACGTCAAAACACGCATAACATTCCATAGTGCAGAGCATCTCAATGATGCATTGACAATTTCCTCACGTACTCCTTTGCGTACAACTGGTAAAATTTGCCGAAAATCACCACCAAGGACAACAGTGATACCCCCAAATGGATTTTCATTGTCACAGATATCTTGTAGTGTGCGATCAACCGCTTCAACACAATGTTTATGCTGCATAGGAACTTCATCCCATATTATTAGTTTTGTTTCTCTAAATAGCTCAGCCTGCAACGATTGTTTGGTAAACCCACAAACAGAACTATCATGCAAATCTAATGGGATGCAAAAGGTTGAATGTGCAGTACGACCTCCGTCTAATAATAACGATGCAATGCCAGATGATGCAACAGTAACGACTGTATGCCCAAGACTGCGACATTTTTGGGCAATCGTATTGTACACAAATGTTTTTCCTGTACCAGCACCCCCATTTAAAAAGAAAGTAGTCCCTATATTTTCAAGGACAGAAGTAAGAATTGCATCATAAGCAATGCGTTGTCCATTGTTAAGGCGTTCAATATTAGGCTGTGCATCCCTGCGTTGCGCTTGAAATTGAAGTTGCCGATGTTCTATAATCAATCTGTTACCAGCTACTTCACTCCAGTTTGCGGTTGGTTGTTGCATGGGTGGGAAGTCAAGTAAACTCTTACCTGATTCTTGAAGCAATTGATCAAGGAGAAAAAGACCATAATCTTCAATTTGAGCTTCGGTTGGGTTTGATATGGAAAACAACGTGCGAATTTTGTGCGCAAGGTCATCACATATATGCACCGAAAATCGCTTCCATAACTCCATCGGTCGCTGAGGAGAGCATTGTGTAAGGAGGACACTAAATAATCTCCTCAATTGATACCCTGTCTTCATAACTGCAGCCTCTTCAAGACACTGTACCCACTCATCATCATTTTCCAAGAGCCCTCTAGCCACGCATGCTGACTTGAAAGTATCATGCACAACATTATTTACCGTGCGTAGGTGTTCATAAGATTTTGGTCCTTTGACAACAGTTAATAGCAAACGCAGATAAAACCTCTCACCACTATTGGGGCTAGCAAAGTACATTCTACCAATTGCGTAACCCCTTTCTCTTGGTTTCCACCTCTTAGTTTTCTCGATCCAAACAAAGTGTTGTGGAAATTCTTGGTACGTATAGGGAATAGCGTTTTCATTTTTGGCATACCATTGAAAAAATTCTGTCAGAGTCGACCTTTCTTGTCCAGCTCTAGAACGAATGGTGTCCAATGATTCCGCGGGGTTGAAAATACAACGATGCATTCCAGGTAGATGTAGTGCCAAACGTATAACTGTTGGTACCTCTTCATGTAGATGATGACCAAATATACGCCAGGCAGCTTCGGGTGGTCCGATATACCTTGCATCAAGATATTGCTGAATTTAATTTGCTGCTCCCAACACAATTGTTGTGCGATCGTGACCCTTGTAAATGTATTTGTGAATATACTTGACGCATCTCATTCCGGCACAAACTTCTACATTGATGTGACAGTTGAATAGTCTGGACAAATGAGGATTGTACGGTACGACATCCCTGTTATCAACTTCTTGCCTCCTCACAACATATACTTTGTTATCGTGTCGACGACGATAGATGGGATAACCATCTTCATCCATGGTGGTCGATTCTGCAAAGTCTCGAGGGTATCTTTTAGTACACTTTCCGTTTTCCATACACACTGCTTGTGGATTTCGAGCACCGCATGGTCCATGTACCATACAACTCTTGATGGTTTCAAATAGTGCAGGATCATCTGTTGGATTTGGAAACTCAGCACATACTAAGTTGTCTACTTCTGCACATGTTCTGATTTTATCTGAGCTTTGAAGGAAGAAAAGAGCATGCATATGTGGTAGACTACGTTTTTGAAATTCTATGGTATACACGTGAGCAACTTTGTTACCAAACACTTTATTTGTTTCTATCTCCTTCATCAAAGCCTTTCTTTTTAATTCAAAAACACGGGCAACTAAATCAGGACGATCAACAGCTCTTTGATGTGGCAATAAAGCACAAGAAATCTCTGGCCACTTCGGATTTGCTGTCATGGTGAGGAAAATATCAGGATGATGGTTGTATCTTGTAATAGCCATTGAATCTTGAAATATCTCAAACATATGTCTCGGACCTCCAAGAAACGAAGATGGCAAAATAAACCTCTGGCCAATTTGATTAGGGTTCAATTCATCTGGACCAATATCGGTCAAGTCTTGGTATAGGCTCGCACGAAGTTTTCCTTGATTAAGCTTGTAGTATGTCGATCGATTTTGCTCTGCTGCGGCCCAAGCATCTACCAAAAACTCCTGAAATAGTTTTCCCGATCTCAAAATTGTTGAATACTCTGTGGGACGCTCAAACAAACGATAGCTGTAGTACTCCATCTGAGTAAGTCGTTCATTCGCCGGTCGGTCATTATGAATGTCCCACTGTCTCAAATCTGGTTCCCATCCAAGTTCACCACGTGGGAAAAGTAAAACATAATGTAATGGCAAATACGCAGGATGACATTCACTAATTTGCATCAACCCATTACCTCCTCTCAAGTGCAGGATGATATCTCTCATTCCACTGGCCTTGGTTCCATCTCCTGGTATTACTACCGTAATATCATCTGATGTGGGTAAATTATATCTTCTTCTATCTGTTGACGAACTGTAATGTAGATGAGCAGACAAATTTTGTCCCGCCTCAGCTGTATGATTAAGAAGTGCATGAGCCTGAAGGAATTTTTCTACGAATGGATTTACTTGCAACAAACACTCTTGAATAGTTTGGAGCACATCTCTTCGTAGTTGGGGATTTCTTCGAGTGCGGGTTTTTAAAGCAGAATTAGGATCGTAAATGTACAATTGAGCGTATGATGCATCTTGACCTTGCTCTGGCAATAGAGAACCTGTTCGATGTCGCAACTCCCCATGGATAATAAACGATGTAGGGCCCCTTCCATTAAGTACGTTTGGATTAAATTTAGCCCCAAGACTCGTGAAAGCATTAGCTGCATTGTACTCTCGACTATGAGATCTAAACGAATTTGATCGGTCGTCAATCCCATCGTACAATGCTTGGAGTGACGGAGGGGGTGTGATAAGCTTATGCAACCATACTTTTCCTTGCAAACAGCAAGTTCCAAATAAGGGATGGCTTATCTAATATTTTGTCAATCTTTCCTCCATCCAATGGAAGGCCTTACAATGAGGACATATAATATCCATCTTTCCGAGATAGTGCCTTCTCACATCTATTTGCATTGGAGCAAGAACCCTTAACCCCGTAGGCAGAATTAGATCATCATCACTGCATAGATCCTCATGATGAATTTCGTCTGTGGGAGTAGGCCTGCAAATTTTTAAGAAAAATAAGGGTGGGTAACATCGTGAAAGTTTTGAACAGCGTAGAATAAAATATAGGTTTACCTAATACTTCGAGGAGGAGACAATGAGTTTGGCCTAGATAATGATCTTGTAATCGACTGGGTGATCATTTGTCGCTTTTGTGCGGATAGAGTCACAGTTGTTGCATTTGGGTTTTGGTCCAAGCTATCGAAATGACGGCGTCTAGGAGTCAATGATGGTAAATCTTTATGCTGTCTCGTTTGATGACATTCGCTTGCACTGCTTTGCTTTAATATTCTTTCTCTTTCTCGGCGTGCACGTTGCGCCAGTGCTACTTTTGATATCCCATTACCAGCTTGCGGACGTCGCTCACAATCTCCTGGCAAGCGGTGGCCCAATGTACCAATGCCTTGCTTTAAAATTCTTTCTCGTTCTCGTCGTGCACGCTGCGCTAATGCCACTTTTGATATCACATTACCAGCTTGTGCCTAAAGTATGAATATTAGTTTATGAAGATAGGAGTATTTTGCGTAAAGGTGCAGTTTGGAGATGTTCCACATTTTGCTATTCGAGTTCCATTAATCTTTTGCCACTTGTACAAAGCTACCAAAAGAAGGTGGAAGATACCTGTGAATTTTCCTTTCCATTGCCTACATGTGTTGCCTTCCCTTTCCTGGACATTGTTTCATTTCTTGGTATTTCCTGTTAAGAGATACGTAAAATGTATTTAGGAGACTAAATAGGGTTTTCAAGGAACTTTTTTATTGGTATGGAGTCATACCTTATGCATATGGATGACATTATGGTCTAGCTCATCACGGATTACAATTCCGATATTTCTGTCTCGAAGAGGTTGAACCTGCACGCACATAATTAGTTGAGAAATGTCAGAAGAAAGAAATGGTTCGAAGATTATTAACTTTTGCTTTTAAGTAAAAGGTAAGGGTCATACCTGTGCATTCTCATTTCTTATGGGGTATGTTGCCTTTTCTTTCCCTTTGTGTGTCATTAGTTTTGTTTGAACTATTAATTCTTGAAGAGGTTGAACCTGCAAACGGTAAACAGGCAAAAAAATGAATGCAATATAATTTGTTTTTAGTCCAACAACCATACCGGTGTGTTTTCTTTTACTTTTACTTGACTGTAGTTATTGTGATCCATGGAGTTTCTTAACCCAGTTAGTATTCTTTTCGTAATACCAAATTGGTTTGTATAGCGTATGGACAGCTAGTATTCTTTTTCCTTCGTTGTATCATTCCAATTCTAACAAACAAATAGCATTCCAATTATTACATTTTTTTCCTTCTGCTAGATTACTATGCCGTAAGGAGACAAAAGTAACAACTACGTAGGGTTGATGTTCACCCAAAAATAAAATACGCAGGGGCCAATAACGTGCTGCCAAGGTTTAAAACCTTGAATCTATTGATCACGAATGCAATAAAAAATTTCTAGAGTTCAAAACCTTGAATGCAACATAAAATTCTTAGAAACTAAGGTTTAAAAAAAGAAAAGAAAACTAACTAAGGTCAGAACCACTAAGAACGATAATCAGAACGGCAACCCGAATCTAGGAATCCAATCAGGGATATGTTGCCTTTTCGTTTCCTTTGCATGACATTAGTTTTGCCTAAACTCTTAATTTTTGAAGAGGTCGATCGTGCAAACGGTAAAAAAAGAAAAAAGAATGCGATATAAAAAAAACGTAGGGGCCAATAAAGTGCAACCAATTTTTCCCCGCACCTCTTAAAGAGGTCAAACGTGCAAACGGTAAACACGCAAAAAAATGAATGCGATATAAATTTTACTGATATGATTATTGGACCGTAAGGGGACAAAAGTAGCAACTACCTAGGGTCGATGCCAAGCAAAAAAAATACGTAGGGGCCAATAAAGTGGGGCCAATTTGTTTTTTCTTTTTTTGTTAGTGCAGCCACGTTGGGTATTGAATCTATTGTCATGAATGCAATAAAAGATTTCTAGAGTTCAAAATCTTAATTTTTGAAGAGGTCGATCGTGCAAACGGTAAAAAAAGAAAAAAGAATGCGATATAAAAAAAACGTAAGGGGCCAATAAAGTGCAACCAATTTTTCCCCGCACCTCTTAAAGAGGTCAAACGTGCAAACGGTAAACACGCAAAAAAATGAATGCGATATAAATTTTACTGATATGATTATTGGACCGTAAGGGGACAAAAGTAGCAACTACCTAGGGTCGATGCCAAGCAAAAAAAATACGTAGGGGCCAATAAAGTGGGGCCAATTTGTTTTTTCTTTTTTTGTTAGTGCAGCCACGTTGGGTATTGAATCTATTGTCA
>BPLS01028166.1:22738-44505 GCA_019656275.1 Rhododendron kiyosumense
GGGCGTCGTACGGGGAAGAGTTGTCTTTTGGAAAGAGAGGGTTTGGAAATAGATAGAGAATTTATGTGAATGGAAATTGCTCAAAAAATATTTACATGTCTGCCATCGTAGAATGGATGGTGTAGATTTATATAGGAGACAAATCTGAGCGTTGGTTGTTTTTTGGATTCAAACTCAGACCTCCCTTATTATATAGATATTCTCGAACGGATAGATATAATCTCTTGAAAATTCGATGGTGTTGGGTTTCTAGATTAAAAAATTGAAAATAGCGATACGAGATCCAAAACCAAAAAAAAAAAATTTGTGATAAAAAACTTTTTGTGTTCAAAACGCGTTGTTTCGTGCCTTTAGGCTCGGGGCATACACAAATTAGGATTTCAATATCGTAATTGGCTGTTGGTTGAGTGTGTGAGAGAGAGGGAGATACGAGTGTGTTTATGGAGAACATCAACAGTTGGACCTTGTTAGTTTTTGGTATTTTGGATTTGAATTTATAGGTAATAAGTGTAGAAAAAAGTAGAGTAATGATTGAAAATAAAAATAATGTTTAGAGATAGATAAAAGAGAAAAGATGATAGTAATGATTGGAGATAAGGAAAATAATAATTACAAATTCAAAACCAAAATATCCAACCGGGCTCTTGGCGTCCTTGAATTTAGGTTATTTACGCCTTAAAATATATTCTTTGGTACCAAAATTATTCTTCAACAAAAATAATATGTGAGCGTTGTGAGTGAAATAGGGACCCGACCTTTTTTTTTGTCGTATAATATTTCTTTTGGAAAACTAGACATCACAGAGTTACTGAACATTTTAAAACTCTTGTGAATATATCATCACGTGAGGAATAAAATTTGTTTAACTTTGCAGAATTGATTCTACTGGTTCATCTTCATCACACACATAGCTTCTACCACGTCGTAACTCTATTGTGCTACAAAGAGACGGTGGTACATAATGATTTTCCGTCACCTCCGCAATGAAGACTCTCATCCATCTTAACTCTGGTTGTGTCCCGCAAGCTTTTTGGGCGTTTGTGGATTATTGATTCGTGTTGATAAGAGGAGTCGAAAAATAAATATTTTTAGAAATAACCAAGGTATACCCAAAAGCAGATTTTTTGGATTTCATCTTTGATATTTCTAAAAATATTTTGGTAAACGAATTTTTTCATCGAAACAAATCAATAAGCCACAAATTTGTGATGATCACGTCGTTAACAACAAGGGTGTCATTGAACAACAATCGTACGTTTAGGCCTTGTTTGATAAGTGAGTTAGAGGGTGGGATAGAATTACTAATCCTATGAGTCTTCTAATTCTATGTTTGATTGCACAAAATAGAAGGGGATTAGTAATCCCATGGGATGGGCAATCCCCTCACTAGGGAGGATTGGTAATACCTTGGGGGGCTAGGTATTAACAATCCTATCCCATGAAATTAAATTACATTGACTCAATTACCCTTGGTCATTTGGATAAATTATGCACTTACCCTTGGGATCTCACCTGTGCACCAAAAAACCACCGAAAATTACCATTGATATAATGGATAAGGAAAATTTTAAAATGACACCTGAATTTTGCACCAAATGTCACAGAGACACCTGAATTTAAATTTATTTCAACGGAAAATTTCAAAATAGCACCTGACCTTTCACACAAATCATGCATAGGCACCTGACTTTTTAATATTATCAATAAAACACTTGACCTATTTAAAAACCCATCAATTTTCCACCCGCCGTTAACTTTCCATCCAAAAACAAATGGAAATGCTGGAATGGCCTACATCTGGCCATTTGGAGGGAAACCAATATACATTTTGAAAAAAAATCACATTACTCTACTGATTTCTCCCGCCAAAACCCACCTGATTGGCCATGGAGTTCCTATAGTTTGTTATGGAAGTAATGCTTATAAGACTTCATCTCAGTTATTATATGTAACGACCCTGATTTTTGATTGGTAAAAATTTCGTTAAATATTTGAATTTTATTTTAATTGCTTTTAATTCCTAAAATTTGTTGTAATTACATTTTAGCCCGTGAAATTTATTTCTTGACACTTTAATCCTACTTAGCAAGCCTAGTTAGCTTCTAACCATCCGGTTGGAGGAACTAAACTAGGAAGCCATCTAGTCACCGCAAATTGACCGTTTTGCCCCTCTTGAACCTTTTGAACATTTTTAACCCTAGACTAAGAATTGAATATTCTTTTTCTTTTAGTTATTTTGGTTTTATTCTTTATCCATTGGACAATAAATGCTAGGAAAACTATTGTCCATTGGATAATAGAAACCCCAATTGTTTATATTAAAAGTATACTTGGTCAAAGTACTAAGAATATTAAAGAATGACTTTTTAATTACTTTAAATTACTTTTTAGATTATTTTAGTATAATTACCCTAGCAACTATTATCCATTGGATAAAAGAAGTTAGGAGAATTATTACCCAATGGGTAAAAGGCTTAGTCTTTCACCAAGTACATGGGGTTTATTAAGTTAATCTTTCCTTTTAAACGCATGTGTCAAAGTACCTATTATTTTAAGAAAGTACTTAGTACTAAGATTCTTAAAATACCTTTATTTATTTTCTATTAGGGTTTTGAACTACCTAGATCACATGGTACATATATATATCTAATATATTAGTACATGAAGACTAGATTATTACCCTTAGTACACATGTGCTAAATTCATTAGTTATTAGGAAATCTTGAACTTTTAGACTACTCTTGATCTTTTGTACAAAAGTGCATATATTTTAAGGGTGGCGATAATGCCACGAGGTTTTTTGTTAGGGACACGAAGGCTTATGTGGACTGACGCTTACACCCTCCGGTCAAAAGAAGACAAATTCTGCTCAACTCTCCCACACCCCCCACCCCGCCGCCCCCTCTCTCTCTCTCTCTCTGGCACACCACTCCGTTCGATTCTCATCCCTTTCTCTCGTCTTTCACTGCTAAAAAACCCACTGCCCTCTATTCGACCTTCTCAATCATCTCTCTCCTTAAAAAACAGCCATCGTTATCCCATGCATCCAACCCCCCTTCAATTGCAGCCATTCAATGTGCCCCAAATGACCACTCTGAACCCCAATTACATGCAATGATGCAATAGACAATATGTAAGAGAACACCTCCTCAATCAAATAGATGAATAATCCGAACTGGTGATGGGTTAAGGAGGTGTTCCTCTAATCTTGTGATTGCAAAGAGAAAAAAAATCAAATGTTAGCGCTAATCACTCCTGCATCAATAATTTGGTCTGGTTTGGGGAAGACGAGGTCGGGTCTCTATCCTAGCTGTTGGAGAGCAAATTCAGATTTGTGACTTTGGATTTGTTCATCTTCCATGGCCTGGTCTCTTGATCGGGCACCCAAACTAGTGAGAACTAGAATGAAAGGTAAAGAAAGTTCAAAAAAGGAAAAGAAATGTACTAAAATGTAAAGTGAAACACAGTCTGAGAGGAGAGAGAGAGAAGTGGCCTCGCAGGGAAGGGAGGAGAGAGAGGAATCTTGGGGTAAAATTGTCATACTAAGAAAACTGTCGTGGCCATAACATAGTGAATCGTGGCATTATCGCCACCCATATTTTAATTGTATGCTTGCAATATAAATACATATATATACATGTTAGTACATGAGAGAGGGAGAGGGAGAGAGAGAGAGAGGAGATTTGGTTGGTACTTGGCTTTGATCTTCCATTGTACTTCAAAATCCATGGGATTTTACTCTTCCAACCATAGATCTAACCACCTTGTCCTCTTTGTACATTTATCCATTTGTTTAACACTAAAATCTTGTACAATCTCATCTCCACCACAAAATTGTTTAAGAATCAAATCATTGGTACAACCCTAACCATGCAAACCTAGCAATTAGCCATTGATCTTCCAAGAAAGCTTGGATTTTGGAATAAAAAAATGAGACCTAGAGAGAGAGAGAGAGAGAGGGCCGGCCAAAGGGAGAGAGAGAGGGAGCCTTGCCTATAAATAGAAGGTCATTCCATGCCTTGAACTCACACCTTCAACCATTTCTCTTCCTTCTCTCTAGAATTCCAAAAGTTCTTTGTTCCAAAATTCTAGTTTTTCTCTTATTCTTGAGAGTTCTTGAGCAAAACTACCAAATCACTTCCAAATACCACCCTTAGATCTTAAAAGTAGTCTACTTTAGTTAGTAAATCTCCGTAGCCGACCACCGCCTAGAAGAACAGTAGTTTATTCCTCTACTTACTTAACCTAAGTATAAGTAGTTTAATCTTGCCCTTCTAACTCTAGTTTTGTTCTAAATCATATGAATGTTATTTAGTAGCAACTTTGATCATTACTTTTAAAAGTAGATAAAGTTATCTTTTGGAAATGAAATGGTTTATTTTCAAGATGTTTCAAGCATACTATGTAGCTTAGAGTTGGATAATCTTGTTGGAATGGTCTTATGAAATGCATGTTGGTATGTAAATTCTTACACCGCGGAGTCTTGCATGAGAATGAGACACGAAAATCGAGAAGGTAGAAACATGACACCTAGGGTGTGTTTGAAAAGGATGAAATGTTTTGGAAACCGCAATGTGGCCAGACTTGCCCATTGTGTGAGGTGTGTGTGTGTTCCAATGGGAACCAGGAGCGGCGGAACCATTGTGAGGGTGTGTGCGTTCCCATGGGAACCCGGAGCGGCGGAACCATGGTGAGGTATGGTTTGGTTATCCGCGGAGAGGAGCCAATGCAATTATGTGCCAATGGGAATCCGGAGCGGCGGAACCATTGTGCGGATACTCGGGAATCCGGAGTGGCGGAACCGAGGTTGCGTGTGTAGCTTGGTCATCCGTGGTACGGGGCCAATGTAAATGATTTTGAAAGATTGTTTTGTAAGTGAAAATGATTGACATGGTCTACGATGAGTCACGTAGGAGAAACAAAGAGAATCATGGACACCAACGATAGCTGAATATCGAATGTGGAAATCGATATTTTATTACGATCTATTGTTTGTAAGTTAAGGGTTAGTAAGTAGGATTTTACTATTGAGCCTTCGTAACTCATGGTGTTACCATGTGGTGACCCTGGCATATTATATGGGTGGCGACACCGATATAATATGTCAGATCTGATAGACGAACAGAGCGAACTCTTCACCTTGGAGGCGTTCGGAGCCGAAGAACTCGCTAGGATGGAAGAACAAGAAGAGCCGTAGTTAGGAACTTTAGTTCCATTTTGTTTCCTATTTTGTGTTTCAAATACTCTTACGAGAGTTATGATGTAATAATGAGCAGTGACTCTCTTTATTTTCTGTAATAAATTATCCCTTTAACGTACCTAAAATTAGGGGTGTTACATTATAACTGTTTGTTTTTGTTAAACTGGTTATTGCACATTTTGGGATCAAATTTATATGCCATTTTTTTGGGCAGAGTGCTTGAGATGGTGTGAGACAAATGAAGAAGATATTTGGGGATTTTGAGACATTCCCATTCCACTTAACTTTTTTTTAGTTTTGTCCTTATTTAAATTTTTTTTCATGTTTCTTAGTTTTGCGTCCCAAAAAGTAAAAAAAAAAAATTATATATTTATTCAAATATTTTGAAAAATAGTCATTTTTTTAAAACTTAAAAGTGGTTATTTCCTAAAATATTTGAGTAAAAGTAAAAAAAAATATATATATATACACACACACACACACACACTTTTTTGATTCGACTTTTCGAGACAAATTAACAAGTCACAAAAAGTTGGCGCAAAACTAATAAACAAGAAAAAAAGAAAAGAAAAGAAAAACAAAACTAAAAGTTATAGAAAAAGTAAAAATAATTGTTATTGGAACTTCATGGCCCCACAGGTGGGTTTAGGCGGGAGAAATCAGTAGAGTAATGTATTTTTTCCCCAAAATTCATATTGGTTTCTCGCCAAACGGCCAGGTGTAGGCCATTTCAGCATTTCCGTTTGTTTTTGGATGGAAAGTTATCAGCGGGTGGAAAATTGATGAGTTTTTAAATAGAACAGGTGTTTTTTTGATACTATTAAAAGATCAGGTGCCTATGCATGATTTGTGTGAAATGTCAGGTGCTATTTTGAAATTTTCCCTTATTTGAATTAAACACATGTACTAACAAAATCCCCAAATTTAGACACCTGAACTTAAGGTTATTTCAATTAAATACATGTACTAACAAAATTCCCAAATTTAAACCCCTGCCGTTATACTCCGTTCCAAAAATTGTCAACATGGCATCTTCAACCAGTTTAAGTTGCCCGATTGCACATATTTTCAACAAGGGACGATAAACCCAAGCGAAATCCATAGGCAAACTTCAGGTCTAGGGTTGAAGTGAGGGAGCTAGTGGAACCATAGGCAGACTTCTGGGAAGAGAAATGGAGGGAAATCAATTAGGTTAATGTCATTTTCCCTTCAAACCATGTGTTTTTTGCCCAAACCTAGTTCTTCGATCTTTCTGCTCGGCAGACTTCTAATGATGGGTTTCACTTGGGTGCATCATCCTTTGTTGGAAACATGTGCAATGGGGCAATTTAAACAGGTTGGAGATGCCATGTCAACAATTTTTGGGACGGAGTATAACGGCGGGGGTCTAAATTTGGAGATTTTGTTAGTGCACGTGTTTAATTGAAATAAATTTAAGTTCAGGTGTTTAAATTTGGGGATTTGTTAGTACAAGTGTTTAATTAAATTAAATTTAAGTTCAGGTGTCTCTGTGACATTTGGTGCAAAGTTCATGTGCCATTTTGAAATTTTCCCTAATGGATATGATATTGGCTATGTAAAAATTAGATTATCAAAGCATTAGTCCATTTTTGAAGAGTGAGTTAAAAACATCAATTATTTTCCTACATTTTTTGCGCAATGATTTTAAAACAATTTTTTTTTCATGTTTTGTAAATTTTTTGTTTTGTTCCACTTTTTTTTTTGCTTCATGATATTTTTTGAACTTGTAAAACCCAAAAAGACAAACGGAAATGAAAAAGAAAAGAATAATAGATTTAATAAGTAACTTGAATAATTTGTGTGGAACTTAAAAGTAGATTCCACAAACCCAGTTGTGCGCCGTCGGTGCATGCTGTTGGGTAATCATAATTGTATTGGACCTGAATGTAGTATAAAAATGTACATTAGTCATATTTCAATCCATATTAATTTTATTTTCACAAAATGTTGAGTACAGTTAAAAAAAAGAGAAGAAAGACTAAAAAAATAGGACATTTTAATTGTATTTTCTTTTTTACTTCCTGGAGGGCAAAAATTAAAGAAAATTATTATTTCAATTAGGGGTGGGCACGGGTCGGGCGGGTCGGGCATGACCCGCAACCCGACCCGATCCGACCATGTCGGGTAAGGAAAAAATTGAACCCGTAACCGAACCGAACCGAACGATGATATATACCCGTCCGCGAACCCGATTTTTTGGGTCGGGTCCGGTCGATTTGGTCTGTTTGCCTTTGAATTGGTCGGGTTCGACCCCCGCGGGTAAGAAATGCACAAACCCGAGGTCCAAACCGAAACTCGTTTTTTTAACGGAACCCAACCCGTACCCGACCGAAGCACCTGTTCGGAGCCGCCCGAGACCCTTCGGGTCGGGTCGGGTTGGTCGGGTCTCGATTTTTTTTTGCACACCCCTAGTTTCAATCCAATCTAATCATGTCCTAAATAAAGATGGTATTAACAATTTCATCATTCTATATTTTTTTGGGATAAGTATTCCATTGTTTATTGCCTAAAAAACAAATTAGGTAAAATTTTGGAAAGTATGCATGAATAAGGATAATTTTGGAATATCAATCTTCCAATCCTATCCTACGTGTGGGGAATAAACGTAATATTACTAATCGCATTTCCTTACGAATCTCACTTCATAATGTTATCTCTTTACGAATCTCATCTCCTTACTAATCATATATAATCCAACACATTTATCAAACAAACCCTTGCTGGACGATTTTGAAGTCAATTAAACAACAGATACATAAGAAAAGCCACGAAAATAGGAGTAGTGTTAGGGACAAAGAAAATTGGCTAAGAAAAGATCTTAAAGTGTATATGAACGGCTTATATGCACTATACAATAAATCTGAACCGTTCATATATACTTTAAAGGTCGTTTATTTATCTATTTTATTTGCACGTAGTATTCCTACGAAAATAAACACTACCAGGACGGTGAGTACCGAGTTTCACGTTTTTCCAAATCCCGAGGAAACGTCATCCTTTTGGTCTCTCTCGCCGTCGCTTTCTTTAACAGACATGCAGTCCCATTCCCCATTCCCCATTCAAATTCAATTTCCTTCCTTCCTTCCTTCCTACCTACCTGCTCTCTCTCTCTCCTCTTACAGGAACCCCCACGTCTCTACCGACGATCCAAAATTCCACGCCTCCTCAAAACTACTTTCTCTCTCCGTGATCCCCGTCTAAAATCTCTCTAACGTTAACCAACGTATTCATCACAAATTAATTTTGGTCTCCGTGATCAGTTCAAAACAAAAGGGGAGAGAGAGAGAGAGAGAGAGAGAGAGAGAAGGATGAGTGTGGATTTGGAATCCCTATCAGAGGCGACGTCAGGCGCGATTGGAGCTCTGCTGAGCACAACGATCTTGTACCCACTGGACACGTGTAAGACCAGGTACCAGGCTGAAGTTCAAGCTCACGGCCAGCAGAAGTACAGGTCAATCATCATCTTCTTCCTTTCTTCTTCTTCTTACTTCACAATTCATCTATTTATTTTTTTGGAGTGTTTTACGGGTTCTCTTTTCCCGTATGATCGGTGTTCTCACCGTGAAATTTGGTATGATCGCGTCCCATTCAACGCTTGATTATTTGTGGATTTGTCTTCTTTAGATCAAATTGGGTGAATATCTTGCTCAGTTATGCTGAATTCTACTTTTATGTGCTTGGTTTTTTTCCCCCCTGTTCACGAAGGAACCACACCGCAGTAGGGCCACAAATTGAAACCGGTATGGCATAAAACTCCGGGCAACCCGAAGCAAACCACCGCTTGACCTGCAAGGTAAATCCTGGTACCGCCCTGGAGAGGAGTTGAACCCTGCCCAAATCTAGGCAAAGCCCTTCCACTTCCGCTGGGGCAAGCCCAAGGGTGGTTGTGCTTGATTACTTGTTTGACAATATCCTTACTACCCAAAAAAATTTGATTGATTCAGTTAACGCCTGTATTCAGCTGTCGTTTTTTCAAAATTCGCCTCCAAATTTTGCGTTGAGCATCCGTAGATTTGGTAATAGTGGTTTGGCATAGGAGATCAAATCCGTCTTATATAGTGGCAATGAATCTTTTCAAAGAATAATTTAGGACTCGCCTCGTGGGTGTATCAAGGCTAAGCATCCAAAAAATGCCTCTAGGCTTTCTGGATTGTGCTTTACCGTCCGGGGATGTACACCTTGTATGAAAGGTGATCACACAAGGTGCGCCTTGTATGCATATTTTAAGCCTTTCATATGAGGCGGACGTTTCTTTGGAGTAACATGGCTTATATATTTTCATACTCTCTCGCTCTCTCCCAACCGGTAGATATTAATGAAAGTGGGAGAGTACATATGTGAGGGTCTATGTTACACAGACACGGGTATGTGAATCGGATACGGGTGTATATCTAAGGGTCGGGTGCCTCATGAAAGTAGAGGATTCGTGGATACGTGTAAATTTGGACACGGATACAGGGATACGCCACCTAGTTTCCTAAATAGTCTTATTATGTATATGTAATTATATACTTAAAACTGTTGATTTTTATACTAAAAAAAAAAGGAGTACGGTCACAAGTTTGCTAAGACACAGAATATGGACTAAGAAAATTGGGATAGACGACATACCTTGTAATTGGTAAGTACCTTCAAGCTATAAGGAGTGTTCGAGTCCACCAATGTGATGACTGATGAGCATTGAGATTGGTAGTCTGTTACGGCCAAGAAAGTGCTTAGAAATATTGAGTTTGTTACAAAGTTCAATTTAGTAATGAAGACATAGATTAGCATGATTCATTAGTTTCCTGACTACATTATCACACCATGGTACTCTTCTTCACCTGTCTTTAAAGACATTTGATAGCATGTTGATGCTCCAGTTTTTCAGAATTATATATCCTTTCTATTTCACCATACCAAAATGATGTTTACAATAACATAGCAAAAGGCACAGATTTTAGATACATAAAGCTATAAACTAGTTTGGTTGTCAAACCATCTAAAATACACAAGATACAACCTTGCATCCAGCATTTGTACGAGATTATATTACAAGCAAAATAAATCATTCCAAGCTGGATATTAACAAAAGACTAGTGCTTTTAAGTTCTAATCCAATAGACTTGTGGTCTACTTGCAAAAAGAAATCATGGTTGACACCTTATTCTACTCACTTTGTTCTTGTTCTTGTTGGATTATGTGATTATTTTAGACATAACAATACTCAGGTTCGGGGTTCCGCTTCGGTCCGCTTGTTTCCCGTAGGATTAGTTGCAAAGATTACGAATAGTTGCAATGGGTTGTTGAAAAGGTAACATATAGGAAGTGATGCAATGCATGGCTAAATAGGTGTCATTTGGGAAGTGATGCGATGCTTGATTAAATAGGTGGTCACTTAGAAACAACACACTTGTTGGGCAAAAGGTATAATGCTTCATGAAGAAGTTCGTGGCCAAGTATAAATAAGTGGTGTTGCAGTAGAAGGCACACACATTTACTTGCCACCAAAACAGAGCCCACTTCCTTGTTTTCTGTTTATGCCTTAAATCAACTCATTGAGTATTTGTTTGTCTTCTTTGCTACTACATCCTACGTGATTCCCAGCCTTACGGCGGTTTGGATCGATTGCGGTTCTTAATTGGGACCAACAGTTCTCCCCCACCATCAAGGACCTCAACATCATCATCCTCATCGAATCTCACTCCTTCCAGTTCATCAAGAGAAAGTTCTGCAAGCTTTGTCATACGTACTTCAATGTCAAATTGGTCACCACCTGAAAAACGTGAAGCATAAATTTCTTAATGCAGTAAACAGCACTATCTTGCTATACTAACTACTGTGAATCTGTGATATGTTATACTACAAATAAACTTACTTATGTCCCAAAACTTTGAAGGTCCTTCCATATACTCCTTGCTTTTCCTTGACAATAAGCACAAATTGAAATGAACAAACTCTAGATGTTCAACTCTAGTCATGCTAGTCAGTTTCTTTTGGCACTTTGAATCATGGATATGCACTCCAATTCCTATTGCAACAAGAGGAAGAAGCTGGGTGCATAAGTAGTTTAAATGCCAAGGCTTGTAGTAGTGGTGTTGCAGCCCCGTTATTGGCCCACCATGAAATGGGTTCCTCATATCTTCTTGAATCAATTACATGAGCTTGTTCAAAATATCCAGAATCATTAGAAAGGCTTCAAATTCCAAGTAAACTTGATGCAAATCATTAGCATTAGGAAATAATTGTTTAAAGCATTAAGATCTATTTAAGGAGACCTCTTGATCATCATATGGTGATACCCTGGGGAATCCTTTACCACTTTGCAACCAAGCATCAGAATAGTATTTTGGGACTATTGAGTAAGCCATACAATTCAAAGGAGTATTACTCTTGTTCCATCTACTCTCCAAAATTTGTTGAATTGCATCAAAAAATGGGTGATGGCCAAGTATGTCTTCGTGCTCATGTTCAAATATGATGTTTTTCACATTCTCAATCATTTAATCCCACCTGTCATATATTAGATGCAAAATAGGTATGTCCGGGTCAGCTTTCCTTAACAAATCATTAGTTCTGTGAATTTCAAAAGATATTCTAAGTTATCCCAAAATTCATCATCCTCCTCAACAATGTATATTTTCACATCGAGCTTTATTTTAAGCCACAGTGGTTCCAAGCCAATGCATATGATAGGCGAAGGAAAGACCCCATTTCATAGCACCCGGGGAACGCAAGTTTGATCGAAGATTGGAGAGGAGAGGTAGAAAAAAGGCTCGGGATGGATTTAGTAGTCTTTGTGCGAGCTGTATGCAGTGAGAGTCGCACGTACGGTAACGAGGGCCTACCCACCCTATTTGTTTCATGATCTATGGGTCTACTGGAGCTACCCACTTTGATCAATTAGCCAAGATTTTGACCAGATACAAAATCACAGGTGCTTGATCTAGTGGTATTTTTATGGGGATTCTATCTATCGCTGTAGGATCCATTCAAGATCTCTGCAGTTCCTTTTCGGGCGGCTGTAGGACGGACGACCGCCTATAGGTGGTAGGGTAGGGTGGGTGGTACCGCTCAGACTGCGGCCAATCTTCCTAACCGCGCGCAGGCCGGGCTTAGAGCGTGTGAAACTCATCACTACCTCATAAGAGCGTTGAGACCATAGCATGTTACAGGAAAGCGCCGCTTTCTCTGTAGTGTTGTCACACAGCTGCCCACCTGGGAAAGTATATAGGGTTGATGGAACCACTGTGGTTGAAAATAAAGCTTGATATGAAAATATACATTGTTGATGAGGATGATGAATTTTGGGATAACTTAGAATATCTTCTGAAATTCACAGAACCATCATTTATTTGTTAAGGAAAGCTGACACAGACACAACTATTTTGCATCTAATATGACATGTGGGATTCGATGATTGAGAATGTGAAAAACATCATATTTGAGAATGAGCAAGAAGACATACTTGGTCATCACCTGTTTTCCAATGCAATTCAACAAAGTTTGGAGAGTAGATAGAACAAGAGTAATACTCCTTTGTATTGAATGGCTCACTCATTAGTCCCAAAATACTATTGTGATGCTTCGTTGCAAAGTGGTAAAGTTTCCTAGGGTATCACCACATGAGGATCAAGAGGTCTCCTTAAATAGAGCTCAATGTTTTAAATAGTTATTTCCTACAACTAATGACTTGCGCCAAGTTTACTCGGAATTTGGAGGCTTTTCTAGTGGTTCTAGATATTTTGAACAAGCTCATGTAATTGTTGCAAGAAGATATGAGGAACCCATTTCATGGTGGGCCATGGGGCTGCAACACCACTACTACAGGCCTTAGCATTTAAACTACTTTCGCAACCAGGTTCTTCCTCTTATTGCGAGGGGAATTGGAGTACGTATTCCGAGATTTAAAGCACCAAAAGAAATAGACTAGCAACGACCAGAGCTGAAGTTCTAGTGTTTGTTCATTCCAATTTGCGCTTATTGTCAAGGAAAAGCAATGAGTACATGGAAGGACCTTCAAAGTTTTGAGACATAAATAAGTTTATTTGTAGTATAACATATCACAGATTCACAATAATTAGTATAGCAAGATAGTGATGTTTATTGCATTAAGAAATTTATGCTTCACGTTTTTAGGTGGCGACCAATTTGACATTGGAAGACGTTATATGATGCAACTTGCGGAACTTTTCTTTTTGCAAGTAGATTACAAGTCTATTGAATTAGAACTTAAAAGCACTAGTTTTTGTTAATATTCAGTTTGGAATGACTTATTTTGCTTGTAATATAATCGTACAAATGCTAGATACAATGTTGTATCTTGTGTATTTTGGATGGTTTGATAACCAAACTAGTTTATAGCTTTATGTATATAAACTCTGTGCCTTTTGCTATGTTATTGTAAACCTCATTTTGGTATGGTGAAATAGAAAGGATATAAAATTCTGAAAAACTACAGCATTAACATGGTATCAAATGTAAACATAGGTGAAGAAGTGTGCCATGGTGTGATCATGTGGACAGGAAACTAACGAATCCGGTCAATCTATGTCTTCATTACTAAGTTGAACTTTGTATCAAACTCAATATTTCTAAGCATTTATCTATAACAGACTACCAATCTCAATGCTCATCAGTCATCACATTGGTGGACTTGAAGACTCCTTATAGCTTGAAGGTACTTACCAATTACAAGGTATGTTGTGTGTCCCAATTTCTTAGTCCATATACTTCGTCTTAGCAAACTTGTGACCGTACTCAATTTTTTTTGGTGTATAAAATTTAAGGGTTTCTTTTTAAAGTATATAAATATAATAAAAATATTTAAGAAATTAGGTGGCGTATCCCTGTATCCGTGTCAATGTTTGGACACGTATCCACGAATCCTCTATTTTCAGGCTTGAGGTACCCGACCCTTAGATAGTATACCTGTATCTGATTTACGTACTCGTGTCCGCGTAACATAGGTTGAAAGAGTTGGGACAAATGATTGTTAAAATTGCATTTGATGGCATCATGATCTTTCTAAAAGTCGTCCTTTCTTATGCCGCTAGATTGTTTACTATGTAGTAGTTTATGCGGCAGACTAGGTCTTTCAATCATATGGTAAGCCTCTATAAAGCCATGATTTATTGTATTTGAGATTCAAAATGTTGCAGCTGCTTATTCAACCACCTTTCACTTCGTATTTCTTGTCGATTATTTTAGCATTTCTCTCTCCAAGTCAGAATATTTTTGCATCTGCTGATATTCTTCAAGGAGAAATGTTGATTCTTGTTGTGTGCCACATTGTGTTACATATTGGTTAGATCCTCAAATTTATTGTTTGTTTATACTTCGAGAAATTGCATCTTATTTGTTCTAGTTTCAAAAGGTCCATTAACTTGTTGGCATAAAGTTGCTTCTACAATCACTTAGAGTAGCCTTTTTCTCATGAGCAAGGAGTTTGCAATGTAAAGGGTTTGACCCAGCTCACCAATGTTGAACATTTTTATACAGTTGCATGCTGCAACACAGCATGGCCACAAGCACCTGATGGCACTAAGGGTAGTTAAAGGTCCCATTTGTCTCTTTTGTCCGTCCTTCATGCAATGGAATAATGTTGCAAGGACACACCACAGTGTTGCCTCACAATATGAGCTGGACTATGTGCCTTTCTGTACCTTCACTAGTAAGCCCACCTCCTTGCTGTAATTTTTTGTTTTCTCTCACCGGTTGGGTGGTGCATGGTTTTCTAAATTGATTACTTCTGAATTCTTTCTCAAGGGGAATGGAATCTATAGAATGACCCTGGTTAGTGGTTTCCATGAATAAGTTCCCAAATATAATCATTGTTAGGTAAGAAAATATCGTGGAGAATTGACTCAGTGCACTTATTTTGAAAGCAGACTGCTAGTAGCTCTCAGGAGAATATCTTGAGTAGTAAATCAAGTAACTCATCCAATCAGTGCCTTCTTGTGCGCTAGTCATCTACCATCCTTTGTATAGCTTTTTCTCACTTGCTCCTGTAAGAAATCATTCCTACACCTGATGTGCTTACATTCACGGTTCAACTTCATGAAAACCCCGCCGTAAAAAATTGTTGAATATAGACGTGCGTAGTGGCCAATTTCTGAAAAGCCTAACTCTTTCTGAAAAGCCTAACTCCTTTCTCTTCCACTTGATGCGTGATGGGGTTCCTTTTGAATTTGGCAGAATTCTTGAACAATGTCATGTTGTTTTGTTTTGATGTTTATGGTACAATCTTTTTCTGGTTTCATGACGTAACAAGCAACTGGTTCCTTTTGGTTGTGCTTTATTCTCCGTCCTTGCATGAATCACATGAAAAGCTTGGGTAATACTTTATGAGCTTGGTTTTCCTTCGATTTTCCTCTTTTTGATAGTTCAAGTTAATATGGCCTACTGGTCCATTATTTGTTGTATGCTTCATTATTGCTCCACCTTACTTTTGCATGTTTGATTCCTTATTGAGTACGAAGTACAACCACCACCGTACTCAAATATTTTCGCTTAATAATGACCTATCGTTTTACTGTAGCCACTAATATAGATTCATTGAAGAAGTTGATTATTGGGTACTGACCCCATGGGTTTTAATAGTGTACCCATGGGTGTGGGGCGCAATCTGGGGTCCCACACCAATGATCTGAGCCGTTCATTAATTTTAAAATAACTTTTCAAGCTGACTTACAAAAATTAGCTCAATCGTATGATTGCAAGTACTTGATCCAATCTTATAATTTTCCATTTTGAATTCTGAGTGATCTTTGAAGAAAAGTTCAATTGGATCAAGCACTCACAGTTTCCAATGGAGCTGATTTTAATTCTGGCAGCTCAAAAAATTATTTTAAAATTAATGAACGGCTCGAATAATTTGAGAGAACCCCGGAGTGGGTCCTGCTCACCCATTGGTACACTTGGTAGTTGGTACCCATGGGTTCAGTACCTGTAGTATCTTTCCTTATTGAATGGTTTTTTTCCCTTCCTTTTTCCCCTTAATCTGGAATTGTTTTCAATTTGCGTCATTCAATCGTAGATTGTCTCTTGAAGGGTTATATGTTAAATAGATGCAACATGTCTAGTGATGGGATAGTTTTATATAGTCAATTGATGGGATATTTTTACATACTCGGCACTTAGTTCTTGGAAATTGGTCAATAACTCAATTGATATGGCTGGCTCTTGCTTCTTCAGGAACCTGTCAGATGTTTTCCGGGAAGCAATACGTACCGGTCAGATTAATTCACTGTATCAGGGCCTTGGAACTAAGAACCTGCAATCCTTCATTTCACAGTTTGTCTACTTCTATGGATATAGTTATTTCAAAAGATTATATCTGGTAAAAAGTGGGTCCAAGTCAATTGGAACTACAGCAAACCTAGTTCTTGCGGCCGCTGCTGGTGCTTGCACAGCCATTGTTACTCAGGTGAGTAGTTTTGGGAAGCCTCTATAATTGTGGTTTATGATTGTCCCTCAACTCACTATATTCAGTAACAATAGGAGGATGTCACTTATTTTTCCCAAAACTGCGAACTGCTTGGACTTTGTTTACAATTAAATGGCTGGTAAATGAACAAAATAAAATTGGCAGATGTGTGATTGTTGATCTGAAAACACAGAACCTAGAATTTTTGTGTGTACCAGTTCAGGTTCTTTAGTTGTGGTAAATGGTATGCATGGAATTTTTTAAATTGGAGAAGTTTGAGAATGTTGATTCTGCATTGATGAGCAAATCAAAAGGAAATTAACCCCTGTTGCTATTGTAATGTCAAACCTTGCCCTTTGAGTAAACTTTTCCCCTGTATAGTTGGTGTTATTCCATTTTCCAACTCATATATCAAGGTTTCATTTGTCTAGTCTTGCAAGAATTAATTTTTCAACTCTCGTCTGCTCCTGTGTAATGCATTTCACTTTAGCTTTCACCTAATGCTGTGTTATATTGATTCAAATTGGATGGAATAGATAATGGCATAGTACATGGTTATAATGGGGTAAACTGTTTTTCTATGGTTTTCTTTCACTGGCCTATTTGGGTTTTCTCACGCATTTGGAGTTTGAACTATTGCAACATCATCATAGTTTTCTTCAATTGTTTTGTTTCATTGTGTTTGAACCAAAAGGGAACAAGTCTTTAACTACTTAAGGATAGCCGATGGCTAATTTAATTAACAATGTGTGAAACAATTATTGTGTAGCCTTTGGATACAGCATCCTCAAAAATGCAAACTAGTGCCTTTGGCAAGTCAAAAGGGCTTTGGCTAACCCTAACTGAGGGCAGCTGGAGTGAGGCATTTGACGGCCTCGGTATCTCTCTTCTGTTAACTTCCAACCCTGCAATTCAGGTACTTCATCATGCCTTGAATTTCGTTTCTGTCGGAATTGTTCTTTGTCTTTTTTTGCTTGCTGTGTCCTTGGAGACAAAAGCAACAAAAAGTTTGGAAAACTTCTGTTTTCTAACCACGAAAACAGTTTCAAAACTGTTAATTTTGGCGTATTTTGTGAAGTGGTATGCTTTCAGAAAATTTCCAAGAAATGTTTTCAGAAACAGTTCAAAAAACAAGTTTTCAGGGATGTCTAAATAATGGAAATATAGAAAACAGAAAGGTACCAAACATCAAATGGGTAATCACATCTAACCCCAATTAACCGCACTAAAAGTATATTTTTGATGTGTCAGTATACGGTTTTTGATCAACTGAAACAAAGACTCCTGAAAGCAAAGCAGAATAAAACTGAGAACGCAGCATCCACAGAAGCCCTTTCTGCCTTCTCAGCGTTTGCGTTAGGTGCAATTTCAAAGAGTATTGCCACCGTCTTGACATATCCAGCAATCAGGTCCATGCTCATTCTCTTGAATCAGGATCCTCTCACATGATTTCTTATTGTGATCTCCTCATGTGATCATCCGAAAAGAAATGGGACTCGCCATGGTTCCATGGTGATGATCACTCATTTTTGTTTTAGGTCCCAATGTTTAAATCATCCATGCAAAAGATCATGTTAATTGGTATCACTGAATACCTTGTCGAATCTTGTTTGTCTCGAAAGAATGAACTGTCAAAATTGGAAGAATGAGCTGTCTGAATTTTAATGGTCTGTTTCTCTTGAGACTATTTTGATTAGTTTATACGGATTTCAATACTTGTTTAACTTGATTTTTGCATAAATAATTTCCACATTGAAACCTTTAAAACGATTGCTCGAATCATACCCTTGTTGGTCTCATTTCTCCTCACATTGGGATGACACGAGGAGATCATACAAGGGCATCAAATGAAAGGATGCTGGTGCCACTCTCTCATGCTCTCATTTGCATATAGCAACATCATCAGTTCGACTGCTTTAAGACATCGACTGTGAACAGGTGTAAAGTTATGATCCAAGCTGCAGATTCAAATGACAATGAGGCCTCAAAAGTTACGCGTAGGCCCCGCAAGACAGTGGCCTGGGCACTTTGTGCTATTTGGAAGCAAGAAGGGGTGTTGGGATTTTTCAAGGGACTTCATGCTCAGATCTTGAAGACTGTACTAAGCTCAGCATTGCTTTTGATGATAAAGGAGAAGATAACCGCAACCACTTGGGTCCTAATACTTGCAATGCAAAGGTATCTGGTTTTGACGCGGGGTAGATTAAAGAGTGCTTAGAAGTAGTAATAGCAAAGGTAATCGGCATGGATTTGTGTGAGAATAATGCCTTAGTTTGAGATGAACGTGACAGAGGATCATCGAAGAGCCAGGTTTCATCTCTTCTATGGGAAGCTTGAATCCGATCTTTTGTACAAGAATAACGACTCTGTATTGTTGTGTTAAAGGAAGTAAATCGAATGATAGTTCATTTGATTACTCAACTGGAGTTTTCCCCCCTTCTGTTCTTCAATAAGTTTGTTCTAGAGTTCTGGACCCATTTAATCAAATGTGGTAAAATCAAATTTTCCTAGCTTTTCCTTTGGTTCGGTTCCTTCTTCAACATTTTCTTTTGGGGCTGAGGATTGCTGAATTCATCCTCAGTTTGCTTATTCGTTATCTCAGGAAAAGGCCTGTGATGCCTCTTGTATAACATTTTCCCAGTGCAAAACAACCTTTAGAAATGGAAAAAGGGTGACCTACAAAAACCCCTAAAAAATCCTCAACTAAAATAGAAACCGATTAGACAAAACTGAAAATCTTGCATCCTCATGTTAAGATATTACCCCAATTTTTTATACAAAAGAATTTTTGTGGGTTCATGATGCAGGGTGAATTTCATGAAAATTGTATTCTATTTGTCATCCTTGTATAATTAGCATGTTTTTTTAGCATGTTGTTGTTAACCCCTGGGGTTGGCTTGGACCTAGGGATTTGCTTCCTTCTAAAAGTACTAGGTTCTTTCCTATTACTAGCAACTCTTACGGCTGCTTCATTTCATGCATAAACATGTGAAAATCCACAAGAAGGGACAGTAAGGATTAGTTCGATGCGCACAAACAAAAATTGGCATGTTGATAGGTAAGTTTCGAACTTGTTAGGATCCTTTTCACTGTAAAGGGTGTTTTGGCTAAATCAATGAGCCAAATTATTTTTTGTCCTATTCAAAAAAAAAATTCGCATTTATTATTGTGTCGTTTTTTAGGTGGATCATTGATTTCTATCGACGAGAGGAATCTAAAAAGTAAAGAATTACTAAGAAAAAACTAATTTTCTGGTGAATAAAGACAAAATAATCCAAAAAGTCTATCTATTTTGGATTATTTTTGTGTAGTAAATTTTTTTTAAAATTTGATTATAATTTTTTACCTTTAAAATTACTCTCATTAAGACGGATCAATAATTCCAAAAAAATGATGCAAAATTAACAAACAAAAAAATAATAATAATTTAGCTCAATTATATAGCCAAAACACCCCTTGTGCTTTTAAGCTTGTTGGTAATTGGGTGAGTTTATAAATGAGAAATTGAGTTTTTTTTTAGAGAGTCTCTTCTTTTCCTTTATTTGTAGTAATCCTACATTTAACGGGTTTGGAGAGTCTCTTTATTCTTCGTGATATTGATCACATTTCTGATCCCTATTTGCATTTTAGTTGGTCGGTCTGGTATGAGAAGTTGTGGGAAAGAATATATTATAGCAATTTTAATTTGTAAATTTCTAATGATCGCCATGTTTGGCCGTCTTGGCTGACACAAACTAGACCGCCATAACAAGGCACAAGTGCATCTCTCGGTCCAATAGAAAGGATTTGACCATCTAAATGGAGTCGCTCAAACTCTCAGTCTCCAACAAACTCTCTTTCTCTCAATCCAAACTGAACATTGAACAAGGTAAGATATCTCCATTGTTTCTTGTGAATAGAGCTTAGCTATTCACAAGGAAGATTTACAGGGAATCACGTAAGGAAAAACGCGTTTGAATTCATTCTGAGTTCCACAAAAATTTAGAAAAATATTCATAAATTTTTGAATAGAGGACACCTTTTACTTAGGAGGGATCTACACATATTATTAACAGCACAGCATGACTTCAACATTTTCCAAATCTCCTATTAAGAAGCCCGAAAGGTTCCAATTTTCAGGAGATAGAAAATAGATGTACAATAAACATATTTAACCAAAAGAAAAAGAAAAAGAGAGACAATAAAGATAATTGCTCCTCAGCCTTACGGGTAGGCTTGATGGTGACAGTAAGCAATTTAGAGGTTTGTTCTCTCATTTTTCAGATGCTATCAACTCTTATGGAGAAGTTAGTTTTAATCAGACTCCCCTCAAGTAGACGATGAGATTGAGTCCTAGATATTCTTCAAGTTTCGCACAAATTGAATTGAACACCACAAAATGACTTGACTTAAGGCACCCCTGGATTGATCCTATTTTTAGTCTCTTCTCAGGCACCCGAAGAGGATTGGAATTGTTCATTTTTAAGACCGTGTCAAACGTCAGTCGTACTAAAAATCATGTTTGTAGCATATCGATTCATATGACTCTGGAGTCTATTTATCCGGGAAAAAATAACTTTAACATACCGAATCCGGACCCATTTATTTCATTTGTCTCAAGACAAACGGACCTCGAAATCATATATAACTATTATAACCAACCAACATGATTTGTAATTTGTTGTGCGCCAGATGTAATTGACACCGTCTAAAAAGTGAAAGATCCCGATCATCTTTGCGTGCTCGAAAGGAGTCCGAAAATAAGGCCAATGGCAATTTGAGAGTGCAATCCCGAATGAGACTGCATGAAAGCCAGGTCCTTTTCTCAATTAAGTATAGTTTTTAATCCTTTTCGGGGGCATCTGTTGGGCACCAACAGAGTAGAATACTACCAAAAGGTATTTTCGTCCAAACATAAAAAAATGCTGCCTAGAATTCTCTTTGGAAGTATTTCGTTCCAATTGATTCAGTGAATAGTTTAATAAGTTAGCTGACAAAATGTGTACAAGAAAGAAAACAAAAAAAGACAAATAAATATTGACGCGGTGGAGGGAGCCAAAGGTTGATTAGCGCTAGATCGGTGTCCCAGCAGAAGAAGCCGAAGAACAAGCGAAGAGAGAGAGAGAGAGAGAGAGAGAGCTCCCGCTGGCGGTGGTCTTT